>OY787672.1:0-5000 GCA_963678985.1 Spisula subtruncata
AACCCTAACCCTAACCCTAACCCTAACCCTAACCCTAACCCTAACCCTAACCCTAACCCTAACCCTAACCCTAACCCTAACCCTAACCCTAACCCTAACCTAACCCTAACCCTAACCCTAACCCTAACCCTAACCCTAACCCTAACCCTAACCTAACCCTAACCCTAACCCTAACCCTAACCCTAACCCTAACCCTAACCCTAACCCTAACCCTAACCCTAACCCTAACCCTAACCCTAACCCTAACCCTAACCCTAACCCTAACCCTAACCCTAACCCTAACCCTAACCCTAACCCTAACCCTAACCCTAACCCTAACCCTAACCCTAACCCTAACCCTAACCCTAACCCTAACCCTAACCCTAACCCTAACCCTAACCCTAACCCTAACCCTAACCCTAACCCTAACCCTAACCCTAACCCTAACCCTAACCCTAACCCTAACCCTAACCCTAACCCTAACCCTAACCCTAACCCTAACCCTAACCCTAACCCTAACCCTAACCCTAACCCTAACCCTAACCCTAACCCTAACCCTAACCCTAACCCTAACCCTAACCCTAACCCTAACCCTAACCCTAACCCTAACCCTAACCCTAACCCTAACCCTAACCCTAACCCTAACCCTAACCCTAACCCTAACCCTAACCCTAACCCTAACCCTAACCCTAACCCTAACCCTAACCCTAACCCTAACCCTAACCCTAACCCTAACCCTAACCCTAACCCTAACCCTAACCCTAACCCTAACCCTAACCCTAACCCTAACCCTAACCCTAACCCTAACCCTAACCCTAACCCTAACCCTAACCCTAACCCTAACCCTAACCCTAACCCTAACCCTAACCCTAACCCTAACCCTAACCCTAACCCTAACCCTAACCCTAACCCTAACCCTAACCCTAACCCTAACCCTAACCCTAACCCTAACCCTAACCCTAACCCTAACCCTAACCCTAACCCTAACCCTAACCCTAACCCTAACCCTAACCCTAACCCTAACCCTAACCCTAACCCTAACCCTAACCCTAACCCTAACCCTAACCCTAACCCTAACCCTAACCCTAACCCTAACCCTAACCCTAACCCTAACCCTAACCCTAACCCTAACCCTAACCCTAACCCTAACCCTAACCCTAACCCTAACCCTAACCCTAACCCTAACCCTAACCCTAACCCTAACCCTAACCCTAACCCTAACCCTAACCCTAACCCTAACCCTAACCCTAACCCTAACCCTAACCCTAACCCTAACCCTAACCCTAACCCTAACCCTAACCCTAACCCTAACCCTAACCCTAACCCTAACCCTAACCCTAACCCTAACCCTAACCCTAACCCTAACCCTAACCCTAACCCTAACCCTAACCCTAACCCTAACCCTAACCCTAACCCTAACCCTAACCCTAACCCTAACCCTAACCCTAACCCTAACCCTAACCCTAACCCTAACCCTAACCCTAACCCTAACCCTAACCCTAACCCTAACCCTAACCCTAACCCTAACCCTAACCCTAACCCTAACCCTAACCCTAACCCTAACCCTAACCCTAACCCTAACCCTAACCCTAACCCTAACCCTAACCCTAACCCTAACCCTAACCCTAACCCTAACCCTAACCCTAACCCTAACCCTAACCCTAACCCTAACCCTAACCCTAACCCTAACCCTAACCCTAACCCTAACCCTAACCCTAACCCTAACCCTAACCCTAACCCTAACCCCTAACCCTAACCCTAACCCTAACCCTAACCCTAACCCTAACCCTAACCCTAACCCTAACCCTAACCCTAACCCTAACCCTAACCCTAACCCTAACCCTAACCCTAACCCTAACCCTAACCCTAACCCTAACCCTAACCCTAACCCTAACCCTAACCCTAACCCTAACCCTAACCCTAACCCTAACCCTAACCCTAACCCTAACCCTAACCCTAACCCTAACCCTAACCCTAACCCTAACCCTAACCCTAACCCTAACCCTAACCCTAACCCTAACCCTAACCCTAACCCTAACCCTAACCCTAACCCTAACCCTAACCCTAACCCTAACCCTAACCCTAACCCTAACCCTAACCCTAACCCTAACCCTAACCCTAACCCTAACCCTAACCCTAACCCTAACCCTAACCCTAACCCTAACCCTAACCCTAACCCTAACCCTAACCCTAACCCTAACCCTAACCCTAACCCTAACCCTAACCCTAACCCTAACCCTAACCCTAACCCTAACCCTAACCCTAACCCTAACCCTAACCCTAACCCTAACCCTAACCCTAACCCTAACCCTAACCCTAACCCTAACCCTAACCCTAACCCTAACCCTAACCCTAACCCTAACCCTAACCCTAACCCTAACCCTAACCCTAACCCTAACCCTAACCCTAACCCTAACCCTAACCCTAACCCTAACCCTAACCCTAACCCTAACCCTAACCCTAACCCTAACCCTAACCCTAACCCTAACCCTAACCCTAACCCTAACCTAACCCTAACCCTAACCCTAACCCTAACCCTAACCCTAACCCTAACCCTAACCCTAACCCTAACCCTAACCCTAACCCTAACCCTAACCCTAACCCTAACCCTAACCCTAACCCTAACCCTAACCCTAACCCTAACCCTAACCCTAACCCTAACCCTAACCCTAACCCTAACCCTAACCCTAACCCTAACCCTAACCCTAACCCTAACCCTAACCCTAACCCTAACCCTAACCCTAACCCTAACCCTAACCCTAACCCTAACCCTAACCCTAACCCTAACCCTAACCCTAACCCTAACCCTAACCCTAACCCTAACCCTAACCCTAACCCTAACCCTAACCCTAACCCTAACCCTAACCCTAACCCTAACCCTAACCCTAACCCTAACCCTAACCCTAACCCTAACCCTAACCCTAACCCTAACCCTAACCCTAACCCTAACCCTAACCCTAACCCTAACCCTAACCCTAACCCTAACCCTAACCCTAACCCTAACCCTAACCCTAACCCTAACCCTAACCCTAACCCTAACCCTAACCCTAACCCTAACCCTAACCCTAACCCTAACCCTAACCCTAACCCTAACCCTAACCCTAACCCTAACCCTAACCCTAACCCTAACCCTAACCCTAACCCTAACCCTAACCCTAACCCTAACCCTAACCCTAACCCTAACCCTAACCTAACCCTAACCCTAACCCTAACCCTAACCCTAACCCTAACCCTAACCCTAACCCTAACCCTAACCCTAACCCTAACCCTAACCCTAACCCTAACCCTAACCCTAACCCTAACCCTAACCCTAACCCTAACCCTAACCCTAACCCTAACCCTAACCCTAACCCTAACCCTAACCCTAACCCTAACCCTAACCCTAACCCTAACCCTAACCCTAACCCTAACCCTAACCCTAACCCTAACCCTAACCCTAACCCTAACCCTAACCCTAACCCTAACCCTAACCCTAACCCTAACCCTAACCCTAACCCTAACCCTAACCCTAACCCTAACCCTAACCCTAACCCTAACCCTAACCCTAACCCTAACCCTAACCCTAACCCTAACCCTAACCCTAACCCTAACCCTAACCCTAACCCTAACCCTAACCCTAACCCTAACCCTAACCCTAACCCTAACCCTAACCCTAACCCTAACCCTAACCCTAACCCTAACCCTAACCCTAACCCTAACCCTAACCCTAACCCTAACCCTAACCCTAACCCTAACCCTAACCCTAACCCTAACCCTAACCCTAACCCTAACCCTAACCCTAACCCTAACCCTAACCCTAACCCTAACCCTAACCCTAACCCTAACCCTAACCCTAACCCTAACCCTAACCCTAACCCTAACCCTAACCCTAACCCTAACCCTAACCCTAACCCTAACCCTAACCCTAACCCTAACCCTAACCCTAACCCTAACCCTAACCCTAACCCTAACCCTAACCCTAACCCTAACCCTAACCCTAACCCTAACCCTAACCCTAACCCTAACCCTAACCCTAACCCTAACCCTAACCCTAACCCTAACCCTAACCCTAACCCTAACCCTAACCCTAACCCTAACCCTAACCCTAACCCTAACCCTAACCCTAACCCTAACCCTAACCCTAACCCTAACCCTAACCCTAACCCTAACCCTAACCCTAACCCTAACCCTAACCCTAACCCTAACCCTAACCCTAACCCTAACCCTAACCCTAACCCTAACCCTAACCCTAACCCTAACCCTAACCCTAACCCTAACCCTAACCCTAACCCTAACCCTAACCCTAACCCTAACCCTAACCCTAACCCTAACCCTAACCCTAACCCTAACCCTAACCCTAACCCTAACCCTAACCCTAACCCTAACCCTAACCCTAACCCTAACCCTAACCCTAACCCTAACCCTAACCCTAACCCTAACCCTAACCCTAACCCTAACCCTAACCCTAACCCTAACCCTAACCCTAACCCTAACCCTAACCCTAACCCTAACCCTAACCCTAACCCTAACCCTAACCCTAACCCTAACCCTAACCCTAACCCTAACCCTAACCCTAACCCTAACCCTAACCCTAACCCTAACCCTAACCCTAACCCTAACCCTAACCCTAACCCTAACCCTAACCCTAACCCTAACCCTAACCCTAACCCTAACCCTAACCCTAACCCTAACCCTAACCCTAACCCTAACCCTAACCCTAACCCTAACCCTAACCCTAACCCTAACCCTAACCCTAACCCTAACCCTAACCCTAACCCTAACCCTAACCCTAACCCTAACCCTAACCCTAACCCTAACCCTAACCCTAACCCTAACCCTAACCCTAACCCTAACCCTAACCCTAACCCTAACCCTAACCCTAACCCTAACCCTAACCCTAACCCTAACCCTAACCCTAACCCTAACCCTAACCCTAACCCTAACCCTAACCCTAACCCTAACCCTAACCCTAACCCTAACCCTAACCCTAACCCTAACCCTAACCCTAACCCTAACCCTAACCCTAACCCTAACCCTAACCC
>OY787672.1:10000-22500 GCA_963678985.1 Spisula subtruncata
TTCAACAGATTGAATAAGTCTCCCTCCTGATGATGGTTTGAGTGCTTCGTTGTACACGAATGCGGATTCATCTTGTGTATCCCTTCCCCTTCCATAGCTTGAATGGATATTCAACAGATTGAATGATTGAATAATTCTCCCTCCTCCAGTCCTGAGTCCACTTCCTTGTCGTTTAAAATAGTTGCTAAATCCAGTCGCCAGCCTTGTTGTTAAATTATGTCATGCAATGGCCCATCTGAAAATTGCTGCGATGGTGCTACGCAGCGACTGACGGATAGGGCAAAGCACAAGCGTTACCATTTACCGTTACAGCCAGTTCAACTCCACCTGTGTCAACCAATAAAAACATTTTGTTCAATTTGATGAATTGAACAAATGTTCAATTTTCGTAAATTGCTCATATCCTAACCCTAACCCTAACCCTAACCCTAACCCTAACCCTAACCCAGACCCACACCCAACCCGCACCCAAACCTACTGAGGTCACGTGACTGTGTCAACCAATAAAAACATTTTGTTCAATTTGATGAATTGAACAAATGTTCAATTTTCGCAAATTGCTCATATCCTAACCCTAACCCTAACCCTAACCCTAACCCTAACCCTAACCCTAACCCTAACCCTAACCCTAACCCTAACCCTAACCCTAACCCTAACCCTAACCCTAACCCTAACCCTAACCCTAACCCTAACCCTAACCCTAACCCTAACCCTAACCCTAACCCTAACCCCTAACCCTAACCCTAACCCTAACCCTAACCCTAACCCTAACCCTAACCCTAACCCTAACCCTAACCCTAACCCTAACCCTAACCCTAACCCTAACCCTAACCCTAACCCTAACCCTAACCCTAACCCTAACCCTAACCCTAACCCTAACCCTAACCCTAACCCTAACCCTAACCCTAACCCTAACCCTAACCCTAACCCTAACCCATGGGTAGTGGGTTAGTCGCGGTTTGGTCGTGGGTCAGGGGTAGGTCAGGGGTAGGTTAGGGATGGGTCAGGGTTAGGTCAGGGTAGGTCAGGGTTGGGTTGTGGGTTAGTCTCGGTATATTCAACAGATTGAATAAGTCTCCCTCCTGATGATGGTTTGAGTGCTTCGTTGTACACGAATGCGGATTCATCTTGTGTATCCCTTCCCCTTCCATAGCTTGAATGGATATTCAACAGATTGAATGATTGAATAATTCTCCCTCCTCCAGTCCTGAGTCCACTTCCTTGTCGTTTAAAATAGTTGCTAAATCCAGTCGCCAGCCTTGTTGTTAAATTATGTCATGCAATGGCCCATCTGAAAATTGCTGCGATGGTGCTACGCAGCGACTGACGGATAGGGCAAAGCACAAGCGTTACCATTTACCGTTACAGCCAGTTCAACTCCACCTGTGTCAACCAATAAAAACATTTTGTTCAATTTGATGAATTGAACAAATGTTCAATTTTCGTAAATTGCTCATATCCTAACCCCCTAACAAATGTTCAATTTTCGTAAATTGCTCATATCCTAACCCTAACCCTAACCCTAACCCTAACCCAGACCCACACCCAACCCGCACCCAAACCTACTGAGGTCACGTGACTGTGTCAACCAATAAAAACATTTTGTTCAATTTGATGAATTGAACAAATGTTCAATTTTCGTAAATTGCTCATATCCTAACCCAGACCCACACCCAACCCGCACCCAAACCTACTGAGGTCACGTGACTGTGTCAACCAATAAAAACATTTTGTTCAATTTGATGAATTGAACAAATGTTCAATTTTCGTAAATTGCTCATATCCTAACCCTAACCCTAACCCTAACCCTAACCCTAACCCTAACCCTAACCCTAACCCTAACCCTAACCCTAACCCTAACCCTAACCCTAACCCTAACCCTAACCCTAACCCTAACCCTAACCCGGGTCAGGGGTAGGTCAAGGATAGGTCAGGGATAGGTCAGAGATGGGTAGTGGGTTAGTCGCGGTTTGGTCGTGGGTCAGGGGTAGGTCAGGGGTAGGTTAGGGATGGGTCAGGGTTAGGTCAGGGTAGGTCAGGGTTGGGTTGTGGGTTAGTCTCGGTATATTCAACAGATTGAATAAGTCTCCCTCCTGATGATGGTTTGAGTGCTTCGTTGTACACGAATGCGGATTCATCTTGTGTATCCCTTCCCCTTCCATAGCTTGAATGGATATTCAACAGATTGAATGATTGAATAATTCTCCCTCCTCCAGTCCTGAGTCCACTTCCTTGTCGTTTAAAATAGTTGCTAAATCCAGTCGCCAGCCTTGTTGTTAAATTATGTCATGCAATGGCCCATCTGAAAATTGCTGCGATGGTGCTACGCAGCGACTGACGGATAGGGCAAAGCACAAGCGTTACCATTTACCGTTACAGCCAGTTCAACTCCACCTGTGTCAACCAATAAAAACATTTTGTTCAATTTGATGAATTGAACAAATGTTCAATTTTCGTAAATTGCTCATATCCTAACCCCCTAACAAATGTTCAATTTTCGTAAATTGCTCATATCCTAACCCTAACCCTAACCCTAACCCAGACCCACACCCAACCCGCACCCAAACCTACTGAGGTCACGTGACTGTGTCAACCAATAAAAACATTTTGTTCAATTTGATGAATTGAACAAATGTTCAATTTTCGTAAATTGCTCATATCCTAACCCAGACCCACACCCAACCCGCACCCAAACCTACTGAGGTCACGTGACTGTGTCAACCAATAAAAACATTTTGTTCAATTTGATGAATTGAACAAATGTTCAATTTTCGTAAATTGCTCATATCCTAACCCTAACCCTAACCCTAACCCTAACCCTAACCCTAACCCTAACCCTAACCCTAACCCTAACCCTAACCCTAACCCTAACCCTAACCCTAACCCTAACCCTAACCCGGGTCAGGGGTAGGTCAAGGATAGGTCAGGGATAGGTCAGAGATGGGTAGTGGGTTAGTCGCGGTTTGGTCGTGGGTCAGGGGTAGGTCAGGGGTAGGTTAGGGATGGGTCAGGGTTAGGTCAGGGTAGGTCAGGGTTGGGTTGTGGGTTAGTCTCGGTATATTCAACAGATTGAATAAGTCTCCCTCCTGATGATGGTTTGAGTGCTTCGTTGTACACGAATGCGGATTCATCTTGTGTATCCCTTCCCCTTCCATAGCTTGAATGGATATTCAACAGATTGAATGATTGAATAATTCTCCCTCCTCCAGTCCTGAGTCCACTTCCTTGTCGTTTAAAATAGTTGCTAAATCCAGTCGCCAGCCTTGTTGTTAAATTATGTCATGCAATGGCCCATCTGAAAATTGCTGCGATGGTGCTACGCAGCGACTGACGGATAGGGCAAAGCACAAGCGTTACCATTTACCGTTACAGCCAGTTCAACTCCACCTGTGTCAACCAATAAAAACATTTTGTTCAATTTGATGAATTGAACAAATGTTCAATTTTCGTAAATTGCTCATATCCTAACCCCCTAACAAATGTTCAATTTTCGTAAATTGCTCATATCCTAACCCTAACCCTAACCCTAACCCTAACCCTAACCCTAACCCAGACCCACACCCAACCCGCACCCAAACCTACTGAGGTCACGTGACTGTGTCAACCAATAAAAACATTTTGTTCAATTTGATGAATTGAACAAATGTTCAATTTTCGTAAATTGCTCATATCCTAACCCTAACCCTAACCCTAACCCTAACCCTAACCCTAACCCTAACCCTAACCCGGGTCAGGGGTAGGTCAAGGATAGGTCAGGGATAGGTCAGAGATGGGTAGTGGGTTAGTCGCGGTTTGGTCGTGGGTCAGGGGTAGGTCAGGGGTAGGTTAGGGATGGGTCAGGGTTAGGTCAGGGTAGGTCAGGGTTGGGTTGTGGGTTAGTCTCGGTATATTCAACAGATTGAATAAGTCTCCCTCCTGATGATGGTTTGAGTGCTTCGTTGTACACGAATGCGGATTCATCTTGTGTATCCCTTCCCCTTCCATAGCTTGAATGGATATTCAACAGATTGAATGATTGAATAATTCTCCCTCCTCCAGTCCTGAGTCCACTTCCTTGTCGTTTAAAATAGTTGCTAAATCCAGTCGCCAGCCTTGTTGTTAAATTATGTCATGCAATGGCCCATCTGAAAATTGCTGCGATGGTGCTACGCAGCGACTGACGGATAGGGCAAAGCACAAGCGTTACCATTTACCGTTACAGCCAGTTCAACTCCACCTCATTACAATGCTGTCGTTTGAAATGGCCCAGACCCACACCCAACCCGCACCCAAACCTACTGAGGTCACGTGACTGTGTCAACCAATAAAAACATTTTGTTCAATTTGATGAATTGAACAAATGTTCAATTTTCGTAAATTGCTCATATCCTAACCCTAACCCAGACCCACACCCAACCCGCACCCAAACCTACTGAGGTCACGTGACTGTGTCAACCAATAAAAACATTTTGTTCAATTTGATGAATTGAACAAATGTTCAATTTTCGTAAATTGCTCATATCCTAACCCTAACCCTAACCCTAACCCTAACCCTAACCCTAACCCTAACCCTAACCCTAACCCTAACCCTAACCCTAACCCCTAACCCTAACCCTAACCCTAACCCTAACCCTAACCCTAACCCTAACCCTAACCCTAACCCTAACCCTAACCCTAACCCTAACCCTAACCCTAACCCTAACCCTAACCCTAACCCTAACCCTAACCCTAACCCTAACCCTAACCCTAACCCTAACCCTAACCCTAACCCTAACCCTAACCCTAACCCTAACCCTAACCCTAACCCTAACCCTAACCCTAACCCTAACCCTAACCCCGTTACCATTTACCGTTACAGCCAGTTCAACTCCACCTCATTACAATGCTGTCGTTTGAAATGGCCCAGACCCACACCCAACCCGCACCCAAACCTACTGAGGTCACGTGACTGTGTCAACCAATAAAAACATTTTGTTCAATTTGATGAATTGAACAAATGTTCAATTTTCGTAAATTGCTCATATCCTAACCCTAACCCAGACCCACACCCAACCCGCACCCAAACCTACTGAGGTCACGTGACTGTGTCAACCAATAAAAACATTTTGTTCAATTTGATGAATTGAACAAATGTTCAATTTTCGTAAATTGCTCATATCCTAACCCTAACCCTAACCCTCCCTAACCCTAACCCTAAACCCTAACCCTAACCCTAACCCTTGGTCGTGGGTCAGGGGTAGGTCAGGGGTAGGTTAGGGATGGGTCAGGGTTAGGTCAGGGTAGGTCAGGGTTGGGTTGTGGGTTAGTCTCGGTATATTCAACAGATTGAATAAGTCTCCCTCCTGATGATGGTTTGAGTGCTTCGTTGTACACGAATGCGGATTCATCTTGTGTATCCCTTCCCCTTCCATAGCTTGAATGGATATTCAACAGATTGAATGATTGAATAATTCTCCCTCCTCCAGTCCTGAGTCCACTTCCTTGTCGTTTAAAATAGTTGCTAAATCCAGTCGCCAGCCTTGTTGTTAAATTATGTCATGCAATGGCCCATCTGAAAATTGCTGCGATGGTGCTACGCAGCGACTGACGGATAGGGCAAAGCACAAGCGTTACCATTTACCGTTACAGCCAGTTCAACTCCACCTCATTACAATGCTGTCGTTTGAAATGGCCCAGACCCACACCCAACCCGCACCCAAACCTACTGAGGTCACGTGACTGTGTCAACCAATAAAAACATTTTGTTCAATTTGATGAATTGAACAAATGTTCAATTTTCGTAAATTGCTCATATCCTAACCCTAACCCAGACCCACACCCAACCCGCACCCAAACCTACTGAGGTCACGTGACTGTGTCAACCAATAAAAACATTTTGTTCAATTTGATGAATTGAACAAATGTTCAATTTTCGTAAATTGCTCATATCCTAACCCTAACCCTAACCCTCCCTAACCCTAACCCTAAACCCTAACCCTAACCCTAACCCTTGGTCGTGGGTCAGGGGTAGGTCAGGGGTAGGTTAGGGATGGGTCAGGGTTAGGTCAGGGTAGGTCAGGGTTGGGTTGTGGGTTAGTCTCGGTATATTCAACAGATTGAATAAGTCTCCCTCCTGATGATGGTTTGAGTGCTTCGTTGTACACGAATGCGGATTCATCTTGTGTATCCCTTCCCCTTCCATAGCTTGAATGGATATTCAACAGATTGAATGATTGAATAATTCTCCCTCCTCCAGTCCTGAGTCCACTTCCTTGTCGTTTAAAATAGTTGCTAAATCCAGTCGCCAGCCTTGTTGTTAAATTATGTCATGCAATGGCCCATCTGAAAATTGCTGCGATGGTGCTACGCAGCGACTGACGGATAGGGCAAAGCACAAGCGTTACCATTTACCGTTACAGCCAGTTCAACTCCACCTCATTACAATGCTGTCGTTTGAAATGGCCCAGACCCACACCCAACCCGCACCCAAACCTACTGAGGTCACGTGACTGTGTCAACCAATAAAAACATTTTGTTCAATTTGATGAATTGAACAAATGTTCAATTTTCGTAAATTGCTCATATCCTAACCCTAACCCTAACCCTAACCCTAACCCTAACCCTAACCCTAACCCTAACCCTAACCCTAACCCCTAACCCTAACCCTAACCCTAACCCTAACCCTAACCCTAACCCTAACCCTAACCCTAACCCTAACCCTAACCCTAACCCTAACCCTAACCCTAACCCTAACCCTAACCCTAACCCTAACCCTAACCCTAACCCTAACCCTAACCCTAACCCTAACCCTAACCCCTAACCCAACCCGCACCCAAACCTACTGAGGTCACGTGACTGTGTCAACCAATAAAAACATTTTGTTCAATTTGATGAATTGAACAAATGTTCAATTTTCGTAAATTGCTCATATCCTAACCCTAACCCTAACCCTAACCCTAACCCTAACCCTAACCCTAACCCTAACCCTAACCCTCAGTGGTGGGTCGGGTGGGTCGGGGGTAAGTCGTGGGTCAGGAGTAGGTCAGGGGTTGGTTAGGGGTAGGTCAGGGGTGGATCAGGGGGAGGTAACGGGTGAGTCGTGGGTTAGTCGTGGGTTGGTTGTGGTCAGGGGTGGGTCCGGGGTAGGTCAGGGGTGGGTCTTGAGTTAGTCGTGGGTTGGTCGTTGGTCAGGGGTAGGTCAGGGGTGGGTCGTGGGTTGGTCGTGGGTCAGGGGTAGGTCAAGGATAGGTCAGGGATAGGTCAGAGATGGGTAGTGGGTTAGTCGCGGTTTGGTCGTGGGTCAGGGGTAGGTCAGGGGTAGGTTAGGGATGGGTCAGGGTTAGGTCAGGGTAGGTCAGGGTTGGGTTGTGGGTTAGTCTCGGTATATTCAACAGATTGAATAAGTCTCCCTCCTGATGATGGTTTGAGTGCTTCGTTGTACACGAATGCGGATTCATCTTGTGTATCCCTTCCCCTTCCATAGCTTGAATGGATATTCAACAGATTGAATGATTGAATAATTCTCCCTCCTCCAGTCCTGAGTCCACTTCCTTGTCGTTTAAAATAGTTGCTAAATCCAGTCGCCAGCCTTGTTGTTAAATTATGTCATGCAATGGCCCATCTGAAAATTGCTGCGATGGTGCTACGCAGCGACTGACGGATAGGGCAAAGCACAAGCGTTACCATTTACCGTTACAGCCAGTTCAACTCCACCTGTGTCAACCAATAAAAACATTTTGTTCAATTTGATGAATTGAACAAATGTTCAATTTTCGTAAATTGCTCATATCCTAACCCCCTAACAAATGTTCAATTTTCGTAAATTGCTCATATCCTAACCCTAACCCTAACCCTAACCCAGACCCACACCCAACCCGCACCCAAACCTACTGAGGTCACGTGACTGTGTCAACCAATAAAAACATTTTGTTCAATTTGATGAATTGAACAAATGTTCAATTTTCGTAAATTGCTCATATCCTAACCCAGACCCACACCCAACCCGCACCCAAACCTACTGAGGTCACGTGACTGTGTCAACCAATAAAAACATTTTGTTCAATTTGATGAATTGAACAAATGTTCAATTTTCGTAAATTGCTCATATCCTAACCCTAACCCTAACCCTAACCCTAACCCTAACCCTAACCCTAACCCTAACCCTAACCCTAACCCTAACCCTAACCCTAACCCTAACCCTAACCCGGGTCAGGGGTAGGTCAAGGATAGGTCAGGGATAGGTCAGAGATGGGTAGTGGGTTAGTCGCGGTTTGGTCGTGGGTCAGGGGTAGGTCAGGGGTAGGTTAGGGATGGGTCAGGGTTAGGTCAGGGTAGGTCAGGGTTGGGTTGTGGGTTAGTCTCGGTATATTCAACAGATTGAATAAGTCTCCCTCCTGATGATGGTTTGAGTGCTTCGTTGTACACGAATGCGGATTCATCTTGTGTATCCCTTCCCCTTCCATAGCTTGAATGGATATTCAACAGATTGAATGATTGAATAATTCTCCCTCCTCCAGTCCTGAGTCCACTTCCTTGTCGTTTAAAATAGTTGCTAAATCCAGTCGCCAGCCTTGTTGTTAAATTATGTCATGCAATGGCCCATCTGAAAATTGCTGCGATGGTGCTACGCAGCGACTGACGGATAGGGCAAAGCACAAGCGTTACCATTTACCGTTACAGCCAGTTCAACTCCACCTGTGTCAACCAATAAAAACATTTTGTTCAATTTGATGAATTGAACAAATGTTCAATTTTCGTAAATTGCTCATATCCTAACCCCCTAACAAATGTTCAATTTTCGTAAATTGCTCATATCCTAACCCTAACCCTAACCCTAACCCTAACCCTAACCCTAACCCAGACCCACACCCAACCCGCACCCAAACCTACTGAGGTCACGTGACTGTGTCAACCAATAAAAACATTTTGTTCAATTTGATGAATTGAACAAATGTTCAATTTTCGTAAATTGCTCATATCCTAACCCTAACCCTAACCCTAACCCTAACCCTAACCCTAACCCTAACCCTAACCCGGGTCAGGGGTAGGTCAAGGATAGGTCAGGGATAGGTCAGAGATGGGTAGTGGGTTAGTCGCGGTTTGGTCGTGGGTCAGGGGTAGGTCAGGGGTAGGTTAGGGATGGGTCAGGGTTAGGTCAGGGTAGGTCAGGGTTGGGTTGTGGGTTAGTCTCGGTATATTCAACAGATTGAATAAGTCTCCCTCCTGATGATGGTTTGAGTGCTTCGTTGTACACGAATGCGGATTCATCTTGTGTATCCCTTCCCCTTCCATAGCTTGAATGGATATTCAACAGATTGAATGATTGAATAATTCTCCCTCCTCCAGTCCTGAGTCCACTTCCTTGTCGTTTAAAATAGTTGCTAAATCCAGTCGCCAGCCTTGTTGTTAAATTATGTCATGCAATGGCCCATCTGAAAATTGCTGCGATGGTGCTACGCAGCGACTGACGGATAGGGCAAAGCACAAGCGTTACCATTTACCGTTACAGCCAGTTCAACTCCACCTCATTACAATGCTGTCGTTTGAAATGGCCCAGACCCACACCCAACCCGCACCCAAACCTACTGAGGTCACGTGACTGTGTCAACCAATAAAAACATTTTGTTCAATTTGATGAATTGAACAAATGTTCAATTTTCGTAAATTGCTCATATCCTAACCCTAACCCAGACCCACACCCAACCCGCACCCAAACCTACTGAGGTCACGTGACTGTGTCAACCAATAAAAACATTTTGTTCAATTTGATGAATTGAACAAATGTTCAATTTTCGTAAATTGCTCATATCCTAACCCTAACCCTAACCCTAACCCTAACCCTAACCCTAACCCTAACCCTAACCCTAACCCTAACCCTAACCCTAACCCCTAACCCTAACCCTAACCCTAACCCTAACCCTAACCCTAACCCTAACCCTAACCCTAACCCTAACCCTAACCCTAACCCTAACCCTAACCCTAACCCTAACCCTAACCCTAACCCTAACCCTAACCCTAACCCTAACCCTAACCCTAACCCTAACCCTAACCCTAACCCTAACCCTAACCCTAACCCTAACCCTAACCCTAACCCTAACCCTAACCCTAACCCCGTTACCATTTACCGTTACAGCCAGTTCAACTCCACCTCATTACAATGCTGTCGTTTGAAATGGCCCAGACCCACACCCAACCCGCACCCAAACCTACTGAGGTCACGTGACTGTGTCAACCAATAAAAACATTTTGTTCAATTTGATGAATTGAACAAATGTTCAATTTTCGTAAATTGCTCATATCCTAACCCTAACCCAGACCCACACCCAACCCGCACCCAAACCTACTGAGGTCACGTGACTGTGTCAACCAATAAAAACATTTTGTTCAATTTGATGAATTGAACAAATGTTCAATTTTCGTAAATTGCTCATATCCTAACCCTAACCCTAACCCTCCCTAACCCTAACCCTAAACCCTAACCCTAACCCTAACCCTTGGTCGTGGGTCAGGGGTAGGTCAGGGGTAGGTTAGGGATGGGTCAGGGTTAGGTCAGGGTAGGTCAGGGTTGGGTTGTGGGTTAGTCTCGGTATATTCAACAGATTGAATAAGTCTCCCTCCTGATGATGGTTTGAGTGCTTCGTTGTACACGAATGCGGATTCATCTTGTGTATCCCTTCCCCTTCCATAGCTTGAATGGATATTCAACAGATTGAATGATTGAATAATTCTCCCTCCTCCAGTCCTGAGTCCACTTCCTTGTCGTTTAAAATAGTTGCTAAATCCAGTCGCCAGCCTTGTTGTTAAATTATGTCATGCAATGGCCCATCTGAAAATTGCTGCGATGGTGCTACGCAGCGACTGACGGATAGGGCAAAGCACAAGCGTTACCATTTACCGTTACAGCCAGTTCAACTCCACCTCATTACAATGCTGTCGTTTGAAATGGCCCAGACCCACACCCAACCCGCACCCAAACCTACTGAGGTCACGTGACTGTGTCAACCAATAAAAACATTTTGTTCAATTTGATGAATTGAACAAATGTTCAATTTTCGTAAATTGCTCATATCCTAACCCTAACCCAGACCCACACCCAACCCGCACCCAAACCTACTGAGGTCACGTGACTGTGTCAACCAATAAAAACATTTTGTTCAATTTGATGAATTGAACAAATGTTCAATTTTCGTAAATTGCTCATATCCTAACCCTAACCCTAACCCTCCCTAACCCTAACCCTAAACCCTAACCCTAACCCTAACCCTTGGTCGTGGGTCAGGGGTAGGTCAGGGGTAGGTTAGGGATGGGTCAGGGTTAGGTCAGGGTAGGTCAGGGTTGGGTTGTGGGTTAGTCTCGGTATATTCAACAGATTGAATAAGTCTCCCTCCTGATGATGGTTTGAGTGCTTCGTTGTACACGAATGCGGATTCATCTTGTGTATCCCTTCCCCTTCCATAGCTTGAATGGATATTCAACAGATTGAATGATTGAATAATTCTCCCTCCTCCAGTCCTGAGTCCACTTCCTTGTCGTTTAAAATAGTTGCTAAATCCAGTCGCCAGCCTTGTTGTTAAATTATGTCATGCAATGGCCCATCTGAAAATTGCTGCGATGGTGCTACGCAGCGACTGACGGATAGGGCAAAGCACAAGCGTTACCATTTACCGTTACAGCCAGTTCAACTCCACCTCATTACAATGCTGTCGTTTGAAATGGCCCAGACCCACACCCAACCCGCACCCAAACCTACTGAGGTCACGTGACTGTGTCAACCAATAAAAACATTTTGTTCAATTTGATGAATTGAACAAATGTTCAATTTTCGTAAATTGCTCATATCCTAACCCTAACCCTAACCCTAACCCTAACCCTAACCCTAACCCTAACCCTAACCCTAACCCTAACCCCTAACCCTAACCCTAACCCTAACCCTAACCCTAACCCTAACCCTAACCCTAACCCTAACCCTAACCCTAACCCTAACCCTAACCCTAACCCTAACCCTAACCCTAACCCTAACCCTAACCCTAACCCTAACCCTAACCCTAACCCTAACCCTAACCCTAACCCTAACCCCTAACCCAACCCGCACCCAAACCTACTGAGGTCACGTGACTGTGTCAACCAATAAAAACATTTTGTTCAATTTGATGAATTGAACAAATGTTCAATTTTCGTAAATTGCTCATATCCTAACCCTAACCCTAACCCTAACCCTAACCCTAACCCTAACCCTAACCCTAACCCTCAGTGGTGGGTCGGGTGGGTCGGGGGTAAGTCGTGGGTCAGGAGTAGGTCAGGGGTTGGTTAGGGGTAGGTCAGGGGTGGATCAGGGGGAGGTAACGGGTGAGTCGTGGGTTAGTCGTGGGTTGGTTGTGGTCAGGGGTGGGTCCGGGGTAGGTCAGGGGTGGGTCTTGAGTTAGTCGTGGGTTGGTCGTTGGTCAGGGGTAGGTCAGGGGTGGGTCGTGGGTTGGTCGTGGGTCAGGGGTAGGTCAAGGATAGGTCAGGGATAGGTCAGAGATGGGTAGTGGGTTAGTCGCGGT
>OY787672.1:30000-65899 GCA_963678985.1 Spisula subtruncata
CAAAAATACGGTAACCCAGTTTGGTAACTCTGAACCCCTAACTCACCATAACCCAGTTCGGTAACTCTGAACCCCTAACTCACCATAACCCAGTTCGGTAACTCTGAACCCCTAACTCACCATAACCCAGTTCGGTAACCCAGTTCGGTGACCCAGTTCGGTAACCCAGTTTTATGTCTTTCCAAAAATACGGTAACCCAGTTCGGTAACCCTGAACCCCTAACTCACCATAACCCAGTTCGGTAACTCTGAACCCCTAACTCACCATAACCCAGTTCGGTAACCCAGTTCGGTGACCCAGTTTGGTAACCCAGTTTTATGTCTTTGCAAAAATACGGTAACCCAGTTCGGTAACCCTGAACCCCTAACTCACCATAACCCAGTTCGGTAACTCTGAACCCCTAACTCACCATAACCCAGTTCGGTAACCCAGTTTTATGTCTTTCCAAAAATACGGTAACCCAGTTCGGTAACCCTGAACCCCTAACTCACCATAACCCAGTTCGGTAACTCTGAACCCCTAACTCACCATAACCCAGTTCGGTAACCCAGTTCGGTAACCCAGTTCGGTAACCCAGTTTTATGTCTTTCCAAAAATACGGTAACCCAGTTTGGTAACTCTTAACCCCTAACTCACCATAACCCAGTTCGGTAACTCTGAACCCCTAACTCACCATAACCCAGTTCGGTGACCCAGTTCGGTAACCCAGTTTTATGTCTTTCCAAAAATACGGTAACCCAGTTCGGTAACCCTGAACCCCTAACTCACCATAACCCAGTTCGGTAACTCTGAACCCCTAACTCACCATAACCCAGTTCGGTAACCCTGAACCCCTAACTCACCATAACCCAGTTCGGTAACCCAATTCGGTAACCCAGTTCGGTGACCTAGTTCGGTAACCCAGTTTTATGTCTTTCCAAAATTACGGTAACCCAGTTCGGTAACTCTGAACCCCTAACTCACCATAACCCAGTTCGATAACCCAGTTCGGTGACCCAGTTCGGAATGTTGTGAATAGTGAAGCCTCTGAACTTATAGAGACACTCAGAATGATTTTGGAACACTAAGCCTCTGAACTTAGATAGACACTCAGATAGTTTATAATAGTGATAACCAAGCCTGTTAACTGAAGGACACTCAGCGGTAACTGCGCCATCGTCGGGTCCCAAGTCTCGAGTTAGAAAGCAGGAGGGTCGCTGCATGCAATTTCCAAATAAAATTCTAAAGTAATAAATGTTAAAGAAATCGTTAGTTGTCTGACCGTTGGCCATTAATTGCAGCATTTAATTGAATTAACGATAATAAGTTCAAACACACGTGACTGTCTCGACCAATGAGAACAATTTTGGGCACTTTAAAACTGCCCACGTGGGCACTCAGGTCATTTCGCCTATACCCCTAACGCTTAATTTCTATTGGGATGCGTGCACATATATTTCAAATATCACGTGATTAATTCAACCAATCAGATCACTTTTGCGCATTTTGCGCATTTGGGAATGAGCATTCACGTCATTCAGCTCCTACCCTACTGCTACCCCTAACCCTAACCCCGCTAACCCTAACCCTAACCCTCCGTTCTTGTTGAAGACTCAATAGCAACTGACTTTATCGCATGAGCAGTTATTAAATGGGTTAGCCTGAGTTAAGGTTGTTACTAAAAATAGATTTCTTTGTTTCCAAAATTCGGTAACCCACTTCGGTAACCCTTAACCCCTAACTCACCATAACCCAGTTCGGTAACTCTGAACCCCTAACTCACCATAACCCAGTTCGGTAACCCAGTTCGGTGACCCAGTTCGGTAACCCAGTTTTATGTCTTTCCAAAAATACGGTAACCCAGTTCGGTAACCCTGAACCCCTAACTCACCATAACCCAGTTCGGTAACTCTGAACCCCTAACTCACCATAACCCAGTTCGGTAACCCAGTTCGGTGACCCAGATCGGTAACCCAGTTTTATGTCTTTCCAAAAATACGGTAACCCAGTTCGGTAACCCTGAACCCCTAACTCACCATAACCCAGTTCGGTAACTCTGAACCCCTAACTCACCATAACCCAGTTCGGTAACCCAGTTCGGTAACCCAGTTTTATGTCTTTCCAAAAATACGGTAACCCAGTTTGGTAACTCTGAACCCCTAACTCACCATAACCCAGTTCGGTAACTCTGAACCCCTAACTCACCATAACCCAGTTCGGTAACCCAGTTCGGTAACCCAGTTTTATGTCTTTCCAAAAATACGGTAACCCAGTTTGGTAACTCTGAACCCCTAACTCACCATAACCCAGTTCGGTAACTCTGAACCCCTAACTCACCATAACCCAGTTCGGTAACTCTGAACCCCTAACTCACCATAACCCAGTTCGGTAACCCAGTTCGGTGACCCAGTTCGGTAACCCAGTTTTATGTCTTTCCAAAAATACGGTAACCCAGTTCGGTAACCCTGAACCCCTAACTCACCATAACCCAGTTCGGTAACTCTGAACCCCTAACTCACCATAACCCAGTTCGGTAACCCAGTTCGGTGACCCAGTTTGGTAACCCAGTTTTATGTCTTTGCAAAAATACGGTTACCCAGTTCGGTAACCCTGAACCCCTAACTCACCATAACCCAGTTCGGTAACTCTGAACCCCTAACTCACCATAACCCAGTTCGGTAACCCAGTTTTATGTCTTTCCAAAAATACGGTAACCCAGTTCGGTAACCCTGAACCCCTAACTCACCATAACCCAGTTCGGTAACTCTGAACCCCTAACTCACCATAACCCAGTTCGGTAACCCAGTTCGGTAACCCAGTTCGGTAACCCAGTTTTATGTCTTTCCAAAAATACGGTAACCCAGTTTGGTAACTCTTAACCCCTAACTCACCATAACCCAGTTCGGTAACTCTGAACCCCTAACTCACCATAACCCAGTTCGGTGACCCAGTTCGGTAACCCAGTTTTATGTCTTTCCAAAAATACGGTAACCCAGTTCGGTAACCCTGAACCCCTAACTCACCATAACCCAGTTCGGTAACTCTGAACCCCTAACTCACCATAACCCAGTTCGGTAACCCAGTTCGGTAACCCTGAACCCCTAACTCACCATAACCCAGTTCGGTAACCCAATTCGGTAACCCAGTTCGGTGACCTAGTTCGGTAACCCAGTTTTATGTCTTTCCAAAATTACGGTAACCCAGTTCGGTAACTCTGAACCCCTAACTCACCATAACCCAGTTCGAAAACCCAGTTCGGTGACCCAGTTCGGAATGTTGTGAATAGTGAAGCCTCTGAACTTATAGAGACACTCAGAATGATTTTGGAACACTAAGCCTCTGAACTTAGATAGACACTCAGATAGTTTATAATAGTGATAACCAAGCCTGTTAACTGAAGGACACTCAGCGGTAACTGCGCCATCGTCGGGTCCCAAGTCTCGAGTTAGAAAGCAGGAGGGTCGCTGCATGCAATTTCCAAATAAAATTCTAAAGTAATAAATGTTAAAGAAATCGTTAGTTGTCTGACCGTTGGCCATTAATTGCAGCATTTAATTGAATTAACGATAATAAGTTCAAACACACGTGACTGTCTCGACCAATGAGAACAATTTTGGGCACTTTAAAACTGCCCACGTGGGCACTCAGGTCATTTCGCCTATACCCCTAACGCTTAATTTCTATTGGGATGCGTGCACATATATTTCAAATATCACGTGATTAATTCAACCAATCAGATCACTTTTGCGCATTTTGCGCATTTGGGAATGAGCATTCACGTCATTCAGCTCCTACCCTAACCCTAACCCTAACCCTAACCCTAACCCTAACCCTAACCCTAACCCTGAACCCCTAACTCACCATAACCCAGTTCGGTAACTCTGAACCCCTAACTCACCATAACCCAGTTCGGTAACCCAGTTCGGTAACCCAGTTTTATGTCTTTCCAAAAATACGGTAACCCAGTTTGGTAACTCTGAACCCCTAACTCACCATAACCCAGTTCGGTAACTCTGAACCCCTAACTCACCATAACCCAGTTCGGTAACCCAGTTCGGTAACCCAGTTTTATGTCTTTCCAAAAATACGGTAACCCAGTTTGGTAACTCTGAACCCCTAACTCACCATAACCCAGTTCGGTAACTCTGAACCCCTAACTCACCATAACCCAGTTCGGTAACTCTGAACCCCTAACTCACCATAACCCAGTTCGGTAACCCAGTTCGGTGACCCAGTTCGGTAACCCAGTTTTATGTCTTTCCAAAAATACGGTAACCCAGTTCGGTAACCCTGAACCCCTAACTCACCATAACCCAGTTCGGTAACTCTGAACCCCTAACTCACCATAACCCAGTTCGGTAACCCAGTTCGGTGACCCAGTTTGGTAACCCAGTTTTATGTCTTTGCAAAAATACGGTAACCCAGTTCGGTAACCCTGAACCCCTAACTCACCATAACCCAGTTCGGTAACTTTGAACCCCTAACTCACCATAACCCAGTTCGGTAACCCAGTTTTATGTCTTTCCAAAAATACGGTAACCCAGTTCGGTAACCCTGAACCCCTAACTCACCATAACCCAGTTCGGTAACTCTGAACCCCTAACTCACCATAACCCAGTTCGGTAACCCAGTTCGGTAACCCAGTTCGGTAACCCAGTTTTATGTCTTTCCAAAAATACGGTAACCCAGTTTGGTAACTCTTAACCCCTAACTCACCATAACCCAGTTCGGTAACTCTGAACCCCTAACTCACCATAACCCAGTTCGGTGACCCAGTTCGGTAACCCAGTTTTATGTCTTTCCAAAAATACGGTAACCCAGTTCGGTAACCCTGAACCCCTAACTCACCATAACCCAGTTCGGTAACTCTGAACCCCTAACTCACCATAACCCAGTTCGGTAACCCTGAACCCCTAACTCACCATAACCCAGTTCGGTAACCCAATTCGGTAACCCAGTTCGGTGACCTAGTTCGGTAACCCAGTTTTATGTCTTTCCAAAATTACGGTAACCCAGTTCGGTAACTCTGAACCCCTAACTCACCATAACCCAGTTCGATAACCCAGTTCGGTGACCCAGTTCGGAATGTTGTGAATAGTGAAGCCTCTGAACTTATAGAGACACTCAGAATGATTTTGGAACACTAAGCCTCTGAACTTAGATAGACACTCAGATAGTTTATAATAGTGATAACCAAGCCTGTTAACTGAAGGACACTCAGCGGTAACTGCGCCATCGTCGGGTCCCAAGTCTCGAGTTAGAAAGCAGGAGGGTCGCTGCATGCAATTTCCAAATAAAATTCTAAAGTAATAAATGTTAAAGAAATCGTTAGTTGTCTGACCGTTGGCCATTAATTGCAGCATTTAATTGAATTAACGATAATAAGTTCAAACACACGTGACTGTCTCGACCAATGAGAACAATTTTGGGCACTTTAAAACTGCCCACGTGGGCACTCAGGTCATTTCGCCTATACCCCTAACGCTTAATTTCTATTGGGATGCGTGCACATATATTTCAAATATCACGTGATTAATTCAACCAATCAGATCACTTTTGCGCATTTTGCGCATTTGGGAATGAGCATTCACGTCATTCAGCTCCTACCCTACTGCTACCCCTAACCCTAACCCCGCTAACCCTAACCCTAACCCTCCGTTCTTGTTGAAGACTCAATAGCAACTGACTTTATCGCATGAGCAGTTATTAAATGGGTTAGCCTGAGTTAAGGTTGTTACTAAAAATAGATTTCTTTGTTTCCAAAATTCGGTAACCCACTTCGGTAACCCTTAACCCCTAACTCACCATAACCCAGTTCGGTAACTCTGAACCCCTAACTCACCATAACCCAGTTCGGTAACCCAGTTCGGTGACCCAGTTCGGTAACCCAGTTTTATGTCTTTCCAAAAATACGGTAACCCAGTTCGGTAACCCTGAACCCCTAACTCACCATAACCCAGTTCGGTAACTCTGAACCCCTAACTCACCATAACCCAGTTCGGTAACCCAGTTCGGTGACCCAGATCGGTAACCCAGTTTTATGTCTTTCCAAAAATACGGTAACCCAGTTCGGTAACCCTGAACCCCTAACTCACCATAACCCAGTTCGGTAACTCTGAACCCCTAACTCACCATAACCCAGTTCGGTAACCCAGTTCGGTAACCCAGTTTTATGTCTTTCCAAAAATACGGTAACCCAGTTTGGTAACTCTGAACCCCTAACTCACCATAACCCAGTTCGGTAACTCTGAACCCCTAACTCACCATAACCCAGTTCGGTAACCCAGTTCGGTAACCCAGTTTTATGTCTTTCCAAAAATACGGTAACCCAGTTTGGTAACTCTGAACCCCTAACTCACCATAACCCAGTTCGGTAACTCTGAACCCCTAACTCACCATAACCCAGTTCGGTAACTCTGAACCCCTAACTCACCATAACCCAGTTCGGTAACCCAGTTCGGTGACCCAGTTCGGTAACCCAGTTTTATGTCTTTCCAAAAATACGGTAACCCAGTTCGGTAACCCTGAACCCCTAACTCACCATAACCCAGTTCGGTAACTCTGAACCCCTAACTCACCATAACCCAGTTCGGTAACCCAGTTCGGTGACCCAGTTTGGTAACCCAGTTTTATGTCTTTGCAAAAATACGGTAACCCAGTTCGGTAACCCTGAACCCCTAACTCACCATAACCCAGTTCGGTAACTCTGAACCCCTAACTCACCATAACCCAGTTCGGTAACCCAGTTTTATGTCTTTCCAAAAATACGGTAACCCAGTTCGGTAACCCTGAACCCCTAACTCACCATAACCCAGTTCGGTAACTCTGAACCCCTAACTCACCATAACCCAGTTCGGTAACCCAGTTCGGTAACCCAGTTCGGTAACCCAGTTTTATGTCTTTCCAAAAATACGGTAACCCAGTTTGGTAACTCTTAACCCCTAACTCACCATAACCCAGTTCGGTAACTCTGAACCCCTAACTCACCATAACCCAGTTCGGTGACCCAGTTCGGTAACCCAGTTTTATGTCTTTCC
Source organism: Spisula subtruncata (assembly GCA_963678985.1). Classification (NCBI taxonomy): domain Eukaryota; kingdom Metazoa; phylum Mollusca; class Bivalvia; order Venerida; family Mactridae; genus Spisula; species Spisula subtruncata. Next base: position 37,018 of record OY787672.1, read on the forward strand.
AAAAATACGGTAACCCAGTTCGGTAACCCTGAACCCCTAACTCACCATAACCCAGTTCGGTAACTCTGAACCCCTAACTCACCATAACCCAGTTCGGTAACCCAGTTCGGTAACCCTGAACCCCTAACTCACCATAACCCAGTTCGGTAACCCAATTCGGTAACCCAGTTCGGTGACCTAGTTCGGTAACCCAGTTTTATGTCTTTCCAAAATTACGGTAACCCAGTTCGGTAACTCTGAACCCCTAACTCACCATAACCCAGTTCGAAAACCCAGTTCGGTGACCCAGTTCGGAATGTTGTGAATAGTGAAGCCTCTGAACTTATAGAGACACTCAGAATGATTTTGGAACACTAAGCCTCTGAACTTAGATAGACACTCAGATAGTTTATAATAGTGATAACCAAGCCTGTTAACTGAAGGACACTCAGCGGTAACTGCGCCATCGTCGGGTCCCAAGTCTCGAGTTAGAAAGCAGGAGGGTCGCTGCATGCAATTTCCAAATAAAATTCTAAAGTAATAAATGTTAAAGAAATCGTTAGTTGTCTGACCGTTGGCCATTAATTGCAGCATTTAATTGAATTAACGATAATAAGTTCAAACACACGTGACTGTCTCGACCAATGAGAACAATTTTGGGCACTTTAAAACTGCCCACGTGGGCACTCAGGTCATTTCGCCTATACCCCTAACGCTTAATTTCTATTGGGATGCGTGCACATATATTTCAAATATCACGTGATTAATTCAACCAATCAGATCACTTTTGCGCATTTTGCGCATTTGGGAATGAGCATTCACGTCATTCAGCTCCTACCCTAACCCTAACCCTAACCCTAACCCTAACCCTAACCCTAACCCTAACCCTGAACCCCTAACTCACCATAACCCAGTTCGGTAACTCTGAACCCCTAACTCACCATAACCCAGTTCGGTAACCCAGTTCGGTAACCCAGTTTTATGTCTTTCCAAAAATACGGTAACCCAGTTTGGTAACTCTGAACCCCTAACTCACCATAACCCAGTTCGGTAACTCTGAACCCCTAACTCACCATAACCCAGTTCGGTAACCCAGTTCGGTAACCCAGTTTTATGTCTTTCCAAAAATACGGTAACCCAGTTTGGTAACTCTGAACCCCTAACTCACCATAACCCAGTTCGGTAACTCTGAACCCCTAACTCACCATAACCCAGTTCGGTAACTCTGAACCCCTAACTCACCATAACCCAGTTCGGTAACCCAGTTCGGTGACCCAGTTCGGTAACCCAGTTTTATGTCTTTCCAAAAATACGGTAACCCAGTTCGGTAACCCTGAACCCCTAACTCACCATAACCCAGTTCGGTAACTCTGAACCCCTAACTCACCATAACCCAGTTCGGTAACCCAGTTCGGTGACCCAGTTTGGTAACCCAGTTTTATGTCTTTGCAAAAATACGGTAACCCAGTTCGGTAACCCTGAACCCCTAACTCACCATAACCCAGTTCGGTAACTCTGAACCCCTAACTCACCATAACCCAGTTCGGTAACCCAGTTTTATGTCTTTCCAAAAATACGGTAACCCAGTTCGGTAACCCTGAACCCCTAACTCACCATAACCCAGTTCGGTAACTCTGAACCCCTAACTCACCATAACCCAGTTCGGTAACCCAGTTCGGTAACCCAGTTCGGTAACCCAGTTTTATGTCTTTCCAAAAATACGGTAACCCAGTTTGGTAACTCTTAACCCCTAACTCACCATAACCCAGTTCGGTAACTCTGAACCCCTAACTCACCATAACCCAGTTCGGTGACCCAGTTCGGTAACCCAGTTTTATGTCTTTCCAAAAATACGGTAACCCAGTTCGGTAACCCTGAACCCCTAACTCACCATAACCCAGTTCGGTAACTCTGAACCCCTAACTCACCATAACCCAGTTCGGTAACCCTGAACCCCTAACTCACCATAACCCAGTTCGGTAACCCAATTCGGTAACCCAGTTCGGTGACCTAGTTCGGTAACCCAGTTTTATGTCTTTCCAAAATTACGGTAACCCAGTTCGGTAACTCTGAACCCCTAACTCACCATAACCCAGTTCGATAACCCAGTTCGGTGACCCAGTTCGGAATGTTGTGAATAGTGAAGCCTCTGAACTTATAGAGACACTCAGAATGATTTTGGAACACTAAGCCTCTGAACTTAGATAGACACTCAGATAGTTTATAATAGTGATAACCAAGCCTGTTAACTGAAGGACACTCAGCGGTAACTGCGCCATCGTCGGGTCCCAAGTCTCGAGTTAGAAAGCAGGAGGGTCGCTGCATGCAATTTCCAAATAAAATTCTAAAGTAATAAATGTTAAAGAAATCGTTAGTTGTCTGACCGTTGGCCATTAATTGCAGCATTTAATTGAATTAACGATAATAAGTTCAAACACACGTGACTGTCTCGACCAATGAGAACAATTTTGGGCACTTTAAAACTGCCCACGTGGGCACTCAGGTCATTTCGCCTATACCCCTAACGCTTAATTTCTATTGGGATGCGTGCACATATATTTCAAATATCACGTGATTAATTCAACCAATCAGATCACTTTTGCGCATTTTGCGCATTTGGGAATGAGCATTCACGTCATTCAGCTCCTACCCTAACCCTAACCCTAACCCTAACCCCGCTAACCCTAACCCTAACCCTCCGTTCTTGTTGAAGACTCAATAGCAACTGACTTTATCGCATGAGCAGTTATTAAATGGGTTAGCCTGAGTTAAGGTTGTTACTAAAAATAGATTTCTTTGTTTCCAAAATTCGGTAACCCACTTCGGTAACCCTTAACCCCTAACTCACCATAACCCAGTTCGGTAACTCTGAACCCCTAACTCACCATAACCCAGTTCGGTAACCCAGTTCGGTGACCCAGTTCGGTAACCCAGTTTTATGTCTTTCCAAAAATACGGTAACCCAGTTCGGTAACCCTGAACCCCTAACTCACCATAACCCAGTTCGGTAACTCTGAACCCCTAACTCACCATAACCCAGTTCGGTAACCCAGTTCGGTGACCCAGATCGGTAACCCAGTTTTATGTCTTTCCAAAAATACGGTAACCCAGTTCGGTAACCCTGAACCCCTAACTCACCATAACCCAGTTCGGTAACTCTGAACCCCTAACTCACCATAACCCAGTTCGGTAACCCAGTTCGGTAACCCAGTTTTATGTCTTTCCAAAAATACGGTAACCCAGTTTGGTAACTCTGAACCCCTAACTCACCATAACCCAGTTCGGTAACTCTGAACCCCTAACTCACCATAACCCAGTTCGGTAACCCAGTTCGGTAACCCAGTTTTATGTCTTTCCAAAAATACGGTAACCCAGTTTGGTAACTCTGAACCCCTAACTCACCATAACCCAGTTCGGTAACTCTGAACCCCTAACTCACCATAACCCAGTTCGGTAACTCTGAACCCCTAACTCACCATAACCCAGTTCGGTAACCCAGTTCGGTGACCCAGTTCGGTAACCCAGTTTTATGTCTTTCCAAAAATACGGTAACCCAGTTCGGTAACCCTGAACCCCTAACTCACCATAACCCAGTTCGGTAACTCTGAACCCCTAACTCACCATAACCCAGTTCGGTAACCCAGTTCGGTGACCCAGTTTGGTAACCCAGTTTTATGTCTTTGCAAAAATACGGTAACCCAGTTCGGTAACCCTGAACCCCTAACTCACCATAACCCAGTTCGGTAACTCTGAACCCCTAACTCACCATAACCCAGTTCGGTAACCCAGTTTTATGTCTTTCCAAAAATACGGTAACCCAGTTCGGTAACCCTGAACCCCTAACTCACCATAACCCAGTTCGGTAACTCTGAACCCCTAACTCACCATAACCCAGTTCGGTAACCCAGTTCGGTAACCCAGTTCGGTAACCCAGTTTTATGTCTTTCCAAAAATACGGTAACCCAGTTTGGTAACTCTTAACCCCTAACTCACCATAACCCAGTTCGGTAACTCTGAACCCCTAACTCACCATAACCCAGTTCGGTGACCCAGTTCGGTAACCCAGTTTTATGTCTTTCCAAAAATACGGTAACCCAGTTCGGTAACCCTGAACCCCTAACTCACCATAACCCAGTTCGGTAACTCTGAACCCCTAACTCACCATAACCCAGTTCGGTAACCCAGTTCGGTAACCCTGAACCCCTAACTCACCATAACCCAGTTCGGTAACCCAATTCGGTAACCCAGTTCGGTGACCTAGTTCGGTAACCCAGTTTTATGTCTTTCCAAAATTACGGTAACCCAGTTCGGTAACTCTGAACCCCTAACTCACCATAACCCAGTTCGAAAACCCAGTTCGGTGACCCAGTTCGGAATGTTGTGAATAGTGAAGCCTCTGAACTTATAGAGACACTCAGAATGATTTTGGAACACTAAGCCTCTGAACTTAGATAGACACTCAGATAGTTTATAATAGTGATAACCAAGCCTGTTAACTGAAGGACACTCAGCGGTAACTGCGCCATCGTCGGGTCCCAAGTCTCGAGTTAGAAAGCAGGAGGGTCGCTGCATGCAATTTCCAAATAAAATTCTAAAGTAATAAATGTTAAAGAAATCGTTAGTTGTCTGACCGTTGGCCATTAATTGCAGCATTTAATTGAATTAACGATAATAAGTTCAAACACACGTGACTGTCTCGACCAATGAGAACAATTTTGGGCACTTTAAAACTGCCCACGTGGGCACTCAGGTCATTTCGCCTATACCCCTAACGCTTAATTTCTATTGGGATGCGTGCACATATATTTCAAATATCACGTGATTAATTCAACCAATCAGATCACTTTTGCGCATTTTGCGCATTTGGGAATGAGCATTCACGTCATTCAGCTCCTACCCTAACCCTAACCCTAACCCTAACCCTAACCCTAACCCTAACCCTAACCCTGAACCCCTAACTCACCATAACCCAGTTCGGTAACTCTGAACCCCTAACTCACCATAACCCAGTTCGGTAACCCAGTTCGGTAACCCAGTTTTATGTCTTTCCAAAAATACGGTAACCCAGTTTGGTAACTCTGAACCCCTAACTCACCATAACCCAGTTCGGTAACTCTGAACCCCTAACTCACCATAACCCAGTTCGGTAACCCAGTTCGGTAACCCAGTTTTATGTCTTTCCAAAAATACGGTAACCCAGTTTGGTAACTCTGAACCCCTAACTCACCATAACCCAGTTCGGTAACTCTGAACCCCTAACTCACCATAACCCAGTTCGGTAACTCTGAACCCCTAACTCACCATAACCCAGTTCGGTAACCCAGTTCGGTGACCCAGTTCGGTAACCCAGTTTTATGTCTTTCCAAAAATACGGTAACCCAGTTCGGTAACCCTGAACCCCTAACTCACCATAACCCAGTTCGGTAACTCTGAACCCCTAACTCACCATAACCCAGTTCGGTAACCCAGTTCGGTGACCCAGTTTGGTAACCCAGTTTTATGTCTTTGCAAAAATACGGTAACCCAGTTCGGTAACCCTGAACCCCTAACTCACCATAACCCAGTTCGGTAACTCTGAACCCCTAACTCACCATAACCCAGTTCGGTAACCCAGTTTTATGTCTTTCCAAAAATACGGTAACCCAGTTCGGTAACCCTGAACCCCTAACTCACCATAACCCAGTTCGGTAACTCTGAACCCCTAACTCACCATAACCCAGTTCGGTAACCCAGTTCGGTAACCCAGTTCGGTAACCCAGTTTTATGTCTTTCCAAAAATACGGTAACCCAGTTTGGTAACTCTTAACCCCTAACTCACCATAACCCAGTTCGGTAACTCTGAACCCCTAACTCACCATAACCCAGTTCGGTGACCCAGTTCGGTAACCCAGTTTTATGTCTTTCCAAAAATACGGTAACCCAGTTCGGTAACCCTGAACCCCTAACTCACCATAACCCAGTTCGGTAACTCTGAACCCCTAACTCACCATAACCCAGTTCGGTAACCCTGAACCCCTAACTCACCATAACCCAGTTCGGTAACCCAATTCGGTAACCCAGTTCGGTGACCTAGTTCGGTAACCCAGTTTTATGTCTTTCCAAAATTACGGTAACCCAGTTCGGTAACTCTGAACCCCTAACTCACCATAACCCAGTTCGATAACCCAGTTCGGTGACCCAGTTCGGAATGTTGTGAATAGTGAAGCCTCTGAACTTATAGAGACACTCAGAATGATTTTGGAACACTAAGCCTCTGAACTTAGATAGACACTCAGATAGTTTATAATAGTGATAACCAAGCCTGTTAACTGAAGGACACTCAGCGGTAACTGCGCCATCGTCGGGTCCCAAGTCTCGAGTTAGAAAGCAGGAGGGTCGCTGCATGCAATTTCCAAATAAAATTCTAAAGTAATAAATGTTAAAGAAATCGTTAGTTGTCTGACCGTTGGCCATTAATTGCAGCATTTAATTGAATTAACGATAATAAGTTCAAACACACGTGACTGTCTCGACCAATGAGAACAATTTTGGGCACTTTAAAACTGCCCACGTGGGCACTCAGGTCATTTCGCCTATACCCCTAACGCTTAATTTCTATTGGGATGCGTGCACATATATTTCAAATATCACGTGATTAATTCAACCAATCAGATCACTTTTGCGCATTTTGCGCATTTGGGAATGAGCATTCACGTCATTCAGCTCCTACCCTAACCCTAACCCTAACCCTAACCCTAACCCTAACCCCTAACCCTAACCCTAACCCTAACCCTAACCCCTAACCCTAACCCTAACCCTAACCCTAACCCTAACCCTAACCCTAACCCTAACCCTAACCCTAACCCTAACCCTAACCCTAACCCTAACCCTAACCCTAACCCTAACCCTAACCCTAACCCTAACCCTAACCCTAACCCTAACCCTAACCCTAACCCTAACCCTAACCCTAACCCTAACCCTAACCCTAACCCAGTTCGGTAACTCTGAACCCCTAACTCACCATAACCCAGTTCGATAACCCAGTTCGGTGACCCAGTTCGGAATGTTGTGAATAGTGAAGCCTCTGAACTTATAGAGACACTCAGAATGATTTTGGAACACTAAGCCTCTGAACTTAGATAGACACTCAGATAGTTTTATAATAGTGATAACCAAGCCTGTTAACTGAAGGACACTCAGCGGTAACTGCGCCATCGTCGGGTCCCAAGTCTCGAGTTAGAAAGCAGGAGGGTCGCTGCATGCAATTTCCAAATAAAATTCTAAAGTAATAAATGTTAAAGAAATCGTTAGTTGTCTGACCGTTGGCCATTAATTGCAGCATTTAATTGAATTAACGATAATAAGTTCAAACACACGTGACTGTCTCGACCAATGAGAACAATTTTGGGCACTTTAAAACTGCCCACGTGGGCACTCAGGTCATTTCGCCTATACCCCTAACGCTTAATTTCTATTGGGATGCGTGCACATATATTTCAAATATCACGTGATTAATTCAACCAATCAGATCACTTTTGCGCATTTTGCGCATTTGGGAATGAGCATTCACGTCATTCAGCTCCTACCCTAACCCTAACCCTAACCCTAACCCTAACCCTAACCCTAACCCTAACCCCTAACCCTAACCCTAACCCTAACCCTAACCCTAACCCTAACCCTAACCCCTAACCCTAACCCTAACCCTAACCCTAACCCTAACCCTAACCCTAACCCTAACCCTAACCCTAACCCTAACCCTAACCCTAACCCTAACCCTAACCCTAACCCTAACCCTAACCCTAACCCTAACCCTAACCCTAACCCTAACCCTAACCCCTAACCCTAACCCTAACCCTAACCCCTAACCCCTAACCCTAACCCTAACCCTAACCCTAACCCTAACCCTAAACCCTAACCCTAACCCTAACCCTAACCCTAACCCTAACCCTCCGTTCTTGTTGAAGACTCAATAGCAACTGACTTTATCGCATGAGCAGTTATTAAATGGGTTAGCCTGAGTTAAGGTTGTTACTAAAAATAGATTTCTTTGTTTCCAAAATTCGGTAACCCACTTCGGTAACCCTTAACCCCTAACTCACCATAACCCAGTTCGGTAACTCTGAACCCCTAACTCACCATAACCCAGTTCGGTAACCCAGTTCGGTGACCCAGTTCGGTAACCCAGTTTTATGTCTTTCCAAAAATACGGTAACCCAGTTCGGTAACCCTGAACCCCTAACTCACCATAACCCAGTTCGGTAACTCTGAACCCCTAACTCACCATAACCCAGTTCGGTAACCCAGTTCGGTGACCCAGATCGGTAACCCAGTTTTATGTCTTTCCAAAAATACGGTAACCCAGTTCGGTAACCCTGAACCCCTAACTCACCATAACCCAGTTCGGTAACTCTGAACCCCTAACTCACCATAACCCAGTTCGGTAACCCAGTTCGGTAACCCAGTTTTATGTCTTTCCAAAAATACGGTAACCCAGTTTGGTAACTCTGAACCCCTAACTCACCATAACCCAGTTCGGTAACTCTGAACCCCTAACTCACCATAACCCAGTTCGGTAACCCAGTTCGGTAACCCAGTTTTATGTCTTTCCAAAAATACGGTAACCCAGTTTGGTAACTCTGAACCCCTAACTCACCATAACCCAGTTCGGTAACTCTGAACCCCTAACTCACCATAACCCAGTTCGGTAACTCTGAACCCCTAACTCACCATAACCCAGTTCGGTAACCCAGTTCGGTGACCCAGTTCGGTAACCCAGTTTTATGTCTTTCCAAAAATACGGTAACCCAGTTCGGTAACCCTGAACCCCTAACTCACCATAACCCAGTTCGGTAACTCTGAACCCCTAACTCACCATAACCCAGTTCGGTAACCCAGTTCGGTGACCCAGTTTGGTAACCCAGTTTTATGTCTTTGCAAAAATACGGTAACCCAGTTCGGTAACCCTGAACCCCTAACTCACCATAACCCAGTTCGGTAACTCTGAACCCCTAACTCACCATAACCCAGTTCGGTAACCCAGTTTTATGTCTTTCCAAAAATACGGTAACCCAGTTCGGTAACCCTGAACCCCTAACTCACCATAACCCAGTTCGGTAACTCTGAACCCCTAACTCACCATAACCCAGTTCGGTAACCCAGTTCGGTAACCCAGTTCGGTAACCCAGTTTTATGTCTTTCCAAAAATACGGTAACCCAGTTTGGTAACTCTTAACCCCTAACTCACCATAACCCAGTTCGGTAACTCTGAACCCCTAACTCACCATAACCCAGTTCGGTGACCCAGTTCGGTAACCCAGTTTTATGTCTTTCCAAAAATACGGTAACCCAGTTCGGTAACCGTAACCCTGAACCCCTAACTCACCATAACCCAGTTCGGTAACTCTGAACCCCTAACTCACCATAACCCAGTTCGGTAACCCAGTTCGGTAACCCTGAACCCCTAACTCACCATAACCCAGTTCGGTAACCCAATTCGGTAACCCAGTTCGGTGACCTAGTTCGGTAACCCAGTTTTATGTCTTTCCAAAATTACGGTAACCCAGTTCGGTAACTCTGAACCCCTAACTCACCATAACCCAGTTCGAAAACCCAGTTCGGTGACCCAGTTCGGAATGTTGTGAATAGTGAAGCCTCTGAACTTATAGAGACACTCAGAATGATTTTGGAACACTAAGCCTCTGAACTTAGATAGACACTCAGATAGTTTATAATAGTGATAACCAAGCCTGTTAACTGAAGGACACTCAGCGGTAACTGCGCCATCGTCGGGTCCCAAGTCTCGAGTTAGAAAGCAGGAGGGTCGCTGCATGCAATTTCCAAATAAAATTCTAAAGTAATAAATGTTAAAGAAATCGTTAGTTGTCTGACCGTTGGCCATTAATTGCAGCATTTAATTGAATTAACGATAATAAGTTCAAACACACGTGACTGTCTCGACCAATGAGAACAATTTTGGGCACTTTAAAACTGCCCACGTGGGCACTCAGGTCATTTCGCCTATACCCCTAACGCTTAATTTCTATTGGGATGCGTGCACATATATTTCAAATATCACGTGATTAATTCAACCAATCAGATCACTTTTGCGCATTTTGCGCATTTGGGAATGAGCATTCACGTCATTCAGCTCCTACCCTAACCCTAACCCTAACCCTAACCCTAACCCTAACCCTAACCCTAACCCTGAACCCCTAACTCACCATAACCCAGTTCGGTAACTCTGAACCCCTAACTCACCATAACCCAGTTCGGTAACCCAGTTCGGTAACCCAGTTTTATGTCTTTCCAAAAATACGGTAACCCAGTTTGGTAACTCTGAACCCCTAACTCACCATAACCCAGTTCGGTAACTCTGAACCCCTAACTCACCATAACCCAGTTCGGTAACCCAGTTCGGTAACCCAGTTTTATGTCTTTCCAAAAATACGGTAACCCAGTTTGGTAACTCTGAACCCCTAACTCACCATAACCCAGTTCGGTAACTCTGAACCCCTAACTCACCATAACCCAGTTCGGTAACTCTGAACCCCTAACTCACCATAACCCAGTTCGGTAACCCAGTTCGGTGACCCAGTTCGGTAACCCAGTTTTATGTCTTTCCAAAAATACGGTAACCCAGTTCGGTAACCCTGAACCCCTAACTCACCATAACCCAGTTCGGTAACTCTGAACCCCTAACTCACCATAACCCAGTTCGGTAACCCAGTTCGGTGACCCAGTTTGGTAACCCAGTTTTATGTCTTTGCAAAAATACGGTAACCCAGTTCGGTAACCCTGAACCCCTAACTCACCATAACCCAGTTCGGTAACTCTGAACCCCTAACTCACCATAACCCAGTTCGGTAACCCAGTTTTATGTCTTTCCAAAAATACGGTAACCCAGTTCGGTAACCCTGAACCCCTAACTCACCATAACCCAGTTCGGTAACTCTGAACCCCTAACTCACCATAACCCAGTTCGGTAACCCAGTTCGGTAACCCAGTTCGGTAACCCAGTTTTATGTCTTTCCAAAAATACGGTAACCCAGTTTGGTAACTCTTAACCCCTAACTCACCATAACCCAGTTCGGTAACTCTGAACCCCTAACTCACCATAACCCAGTTCGGTGACCCAGTTCGGTAACCCAGTTTTATGTCTTTCCAAAAATACGGTAACCCAGTTCGGTAACCCTGAACCCCTAACTCACCATAACCCAGTTCGGTAACTCTGAACCCCTAACTCACCATAACCCAGTTCGGTAACCCTGAACCCCTAACTCACCATAACCCAGTTCGGTAACCCAATTCGGTAACCCAGTTCGGTGACCTAGTTCGGTAACCCAGTTTTATGTCTTTCCAAAATTACGGTAACCCAGTTCGGTAACTCTGAACCCCTAACTCACCATAACCCAGTTCGATAACCCAGTTCGGTGACCCAGTTCGGAATGTTGTGAATAGTGAAGCCTCTGAACTTATAGAGACACTCAGAATGATTTTGGAACACTAAGCCTCTGAACTTAGATAGACACTCAGATAGTTTATAATAGTGATAACCAAGCCTGTTAACTGAAGGACACTCAGCGGTAACTGCGCCATCGTCGGGTCCCAAGTCTCGAGTTAGAAAGCAGGAGGGTCGCTGCATGCAATTTCCAAATAAAATTCTAAAGTAATAAATGTTAAAGAAATCGTTAGTTGTCTGACCGTTGGCCATTAATTGCAGCATTTAATTGAATTAACGATAATAAGTTCAAACACACGTGACTGTCTCGACCAATGAGAACAATTTTGGGCACTTTAAAACTGCCCACGTGGGCACTCAGGTCATTTCGCCTATACCCCTAACGCTTAATTTCTATTGGGATGCGTGCACATATATTTCAAATATCACGTGATTAATTCAACCAATCAGATCACTTTTGCGCATTTTGCGCATTTGGGAATGAGCATTCACGTCATTCAGCTCCTACCCTACTGCTACCCCTAACCCTAACCCCGCTAACCCTAACCCTAACCCTCCGTTCTTGTTGAAGACTCAATAGCAACTGACTTTATCGCATGAGCAGTTATTAAATGGGTTAGCCTGAGTTAAGGTTGTTACTAAAAATAGATTTCTTTGTTTCCAAAATTCGGTAACCCACTTCGGTAACCCTTAACCCCTAACTCACCATAACCCAGTTCGGTAACTCTGAACCCCTAACTCACCATAACCCAGTTCGGTAACCCAGTTCGGTGACCCAGTTCGGTAACCCAGTTTTATGTCTTTCCAAAAATACGGTAACCCAGTTCGGTAACCCTGAACCCCTAACTCACCATAACCCAGTTCGGTAACTCTGAACCCCTAACTCACCATAACCCAGTTCGGTAACCCAGTTCGGTGACCCAGATCGGTAACCCAGTTTTATGTCTTTCCAAAAATACGGTAACCCAGTTCGGTAACCCTGAACCCCTAACTCACCATAACCCAGTTCGGTAACTCTGAACCCCTAACTCACCATAACCCAGTTCGGTAACCCAGTTCGGTAACCCAGTTTTATGTCTTTCCAAAAATACGGTAACCCAGTTTGGTAACTCTGAACCCCTAACTCACCATAACCCAGTTCGGTAACTCTGAACCCCTAACTCACCATAACCCAGTTCGGTAACCCAGTTCGGTAACCCAGTTTTATGTCTTTCCAAAAATACGGTAACCCAGTTTGGTAACTCTGAACCCCTAACTCACCATAACCCAGTTCGGTAACTCTGAACCCCTAACTCACCATAACCCAGTTCGGTAACTCTGAACCCCTAACTCACCATAACCCAGTTCGGTAACCCAGTTCGGTGACCCAGTTCGGTAACCCAGTTTTATGTCTTTCCAAAAATACGGTAACCCAGTTCGGTAACCCTGAACCCCTAACTCACCATAACCCAGTTCGGTAACTCTGAACCCCTAACTCACCATAACCCAGTTCGGTAACCCAGTTCGGTGACCCAGTTTGGTAACCCAGTTTTATGTCTTTGCAAAAATACGGTAACCCAGTTCGGTAACCCTGAACCCCTAACTCACCATAACCCAGTTCGGTAACTCTGAACCCCTAACTCACCATAACCCAGTTCGGTAACCCAGTTTTATGTCTTTCCAAAAATACGGTAACCCAGTTCGGTAACCCTGAACCCCTAACTCACCATAACCCAGTTCGGTAACTCTGAACCCCTAACTCACCATAACCCAGTTCGGTAACCCAGTTCGGTAACCCAGTTCGGTAACCCAGTTTTATGTCTTTCCAAAAATACGGTAACCCAGTTTGGTAACTCTTAACCCCTAACTCACCATAACCCAGTTCGGTAACTCTGAACCCCTAACTCACCATAACCCAGTTCGGTGACCCAGTTCGGTAACCCAGTTTTATGTCTTTCCAAAAATACGGTAACCCAGTTCGGTAACCCTGAACCCCTAACTCACCATAACCCAGTTCGGTAACTCTGAACCCCTAACTCACCATAACCCAGTTCGGTAACCCTGAACCCCTAACTCACCATAACCCAGTTCGGTAACCCAATTCGGTAACCCAGTTCGGTGACCTAGTTCGGTAACCCAGTTTTATGTCTTTCCAAAATTACGGTAACCCAGTTCGGTAACTCTGAACCCCTAACTCACCATAACCCAGTTCGATAACCCAGTTCGGTGACCCAGTTCGGAATGTTGTGAATAGTGAAGCCTCTGAACTTATAGAGACACTCAGAATGATTTTGGAACACTAAGCCTCTGAACTTAGATAGACACTCAGATAGTTTATAATAGTGATAACCAAGCCTGTTAACTGAAGGACACTCAGCGGTAACTGCGCCATCGTCGGGTCCCAAGTCTCGAGTTAGAAAGCAGGAGGGTCGCTGCATGCAATTTCCAAATAAAATTCTAAAGTAATAAATGTTAAAGAAATCGTTAGTTGTCTGACCGTTGGCCATTAATTGCAGCATTTAATTGAATTAACGATAATAAGTTCAAACACACGTGACTGTCTCGACCAATGAGAACAATTTTGGGCACTTTAAAACTGCCCACGTGGGCACTCAGGTCATTTCGCCTATACCCCTAACGCTTAATTTCTATTGGGATGCGTGCACATATATTTCAAATATCACGTGATTAATTCAACCAATCAGATCACTTTTGCGCATTTTGCGCATTTGGGAATGAGCATTCACGTCATTCAGCTCCTACCCTACTGCTACCCCTAACCCTAACCCCGCTAACCCTAACCCTAACCCTCCGTTCTTGTTGAAGACTCAATAGCAACTGACTTTATCGCATGAGCAGTTATTAAATGGGTTAGCCTGAGTTAAGGTTGTTACTAAAAATAGATTTCTTTGTTTCCAAAATTCGGTAACCCACTTCGGTAACCCTTAACCCCTAACTCACCATAACCCAGTTCGGTAACTCTGAACCCCTAACTCACCATAACCCAGTTCGGTAACCCAGTTCGGTGACCCAGTTCGGTAACCCAGTTTTATGTCTTTCCAAAAATACGGTAACCCAGTTCGGTAACCCTGAACCCCTAACTCACCATAACCCAGTTCGGTAACTCTGAACCCCTAACTCACCATAACCCAGTTCGGTAACCCAGTTCGGTGACCCAGATCGGTAACCCAGTTTTATGTCTTTCCAAAAATACGGTAACCCAGTTCGGTAACCCTGAACCCCTAACTCACCATAACCCAGTTCGGTAACTCTGAACCCCTAACTCACCATAACCCAGTTCGGTAACCCAGTTCGGTAACCCAGTTTTATGTCTTTCCAAAAATACGGTAACCCAGTTTGGTAACTCTGAACCCCTAACTCACCATAACCCAGTTCGGTAACTCTGAACCCCTAACTCACCATAACCCAGTTCGGTAACCCAGTTCGGTAACCCAGTTTTATGTCTTTCCAAAAATACGGTAACCCAGTTTGGTAACTCTGAACCCCTAACTCACCATAACCCAGTTCGGTAACTCTGAACCCCTAACTCACCATAACCCAGTTCGGTAACTCTGAACCCCTAACTCACCATAACCCAGTTCGGTAACCCAGTTCGGTGACCCAGTTCGGTAACCCAGTTTTATGTCTTTCCAAAAATACGGTAACCCAGTTCGGTAACCCTGAACCCCTAACTCACCATAACCCAGTTCGGTAACTCTGAACCCCTAACTCACCATAACCCAGTTCGGTAACCCAGTTCGGTGACCCAGTTTGGTAACCCAGTTTTATGTCTTTGCAAAAATACGGTAACCCAGTTCGGTAACCCTGAACCCCTAACTCACCATAACCCAGTTCGGTAACTCTGAACCCCTAACTCACCATAACCCAGTTCGGTAACCCAGTTTTATGTCTTTCCAAAAATACGGTAACCCAGTTCGGTAACCCTGAACCCCTAACTCACCATAACCCAGTTCGGTAACTCTGAACCCCTAACTCACCATAACCCAGTTCGGTAACCCAGTTCGGTAACCCAGTTCGGTAACCCAGTTTTATGTCTTTCCAAAAATACGGTAACCCAGTTTGGTAACTCTTAACCCCTAACTCACCATAACCCAGTTCGGTAACTCTGAACCCCTAACTCACCATAACCCAGTTCGGTGACCCAGTTCGGTAACCCAGTTTTATGTCTTTCCAAAAATACGGTAACCCAGTTCGGTAACCCTGAACCCCTAACTCACCATAACCCAGTTCGGTAACTCTGAACCCCTAACTCACCATAACCCAGTTCGGTAACCCAGTTCGGTAACCCTGAACCCCTAACTCACCATAACCCAGTTCGGTAACCCAATTCGGTAACCCAGTTCGGTGACCTAGTTCGGTAACCCAGTTTTATGTCTTTCCAAAATTACGGTAACCCAGTTCGGTAACTCTGAACCCCTAACTCACCATAACCCAGTTCGAAAACCCAGTTCGGTGACCCAGTTCGGAATGTTGTGAATAGTGAAGCCTCTGAACTTATAGAGACACTCAGAATGATTTTGGAACACTAAGCCTCTGAACTTAGATAGACACTCAGATAGTTTATAATAGTGATAACCAAGCCTGTTAACTGAAGGACACTCAGCGGTAACTGCGCCATCGTCGGGTCCCAAGTCTCGAGTTAGAAAGCAGGAGGGTCGCTGCATGCAATTTCCAAATAAAATTCTAAAGTAATAAATGTTAAAGAAATCGTTAGTTGTCTGACCGTTGGCCATTAATTGCAGCATTTAATTGAATTAACGATAATAAGTTCAAACACACGTGACTGTCTCGACCAATGAGAACAATTTTGGGCACTTTAAAACTGCCCACGTGGGCACTCAGGTCATTTCGCCTATACCCCTAACGCTTAATTTCTATTGGGATGCGTGCACATATATTTCAAATATCACGTGATTAATTCAACCAATCAGATCACTTTTGCGCATTTTGCGCATTTGGGAATGAGCATTCACGTCATTCAGCTCCTACCCTAACCCTAACCCTAACCCTAACCCTAACCCTAACCCTAACCCTAACCCTGAACCCCTAACTCACCATAACCCAGTTCGGTAACTCTGAACCCCTAACTCACCATAACCCAGTTCGGTAACCCAGTTCGGTAACCCAGTTTTATGTCTTTCCAAAAATACGGTAACCCAGTTTGGTAACTCTGAACCCCTAACTCACCATAACCCAGTTCGGTAACTCTGAACCCCTAACTCACCATAACCCAGTTCGGTAACCCAGTTCGGTAACCCAGTTTTATGTCTTTCCAAAAATACGGTAACCCAGTTTGGTAACTCTGAACCCCTAACTCACCATAACCCAGTTCGGTAACTCTGAACCCCTAACTCACCATAACCCAGTTCGGTAACTCTGAACCCCTAACTCACCATAACCCAGTTCGGTAACCCAGTTCGGTGACCCAGTTCGGTAACCCAGTTTTATGTCTTTCCAAAAATACGGTAACCCAGTTCGGTAACCCTGAACCCCTAACTCACCATAACCCAGTTCGGTAACTCTGAACCCCTAACTCACCATAACCCAGTTCGGTAACCCAGTTCGGTGACCCAGTTTGGTAACCCAGTTTTATGTCTTTGCAAAAATACGGTAACCCAGTTCGGTAACCCTGAACCCCTAACTCACCATAACCCAGTTCGGTAACTCTGAACCCCTAACTCACCATAACCCAGTTCGGTAACCCAGTTTTATGTCTTTCCAAAAATACGGTAACCCAGTTCGGTAACCCTGAACCCCTAACTCACCATAACCCAGTTCGGTAACTCTGAACCCCTAACTCACCATAACCCAGTTCGGTAACCCAGTTCGGTAACCCAGTTCGGTAACCCAGTTTTATGTCTTTCCAAAAATACGGTAACCCAGTTTGGTAACTCTTAACCCCTAACTCACCATAACCCAGTTCGGTAACTCTGAACCCCTAACTCACCATAACCCAGTTCGGTGACCCAGTTCGGTAACCCAGTTTTATGTCTTTCCAAAAATACGGTAACCCAGTTCGGTAACCCTGAACCCCTAACTCACCATAACCCAGTTCGGTAACTCTGAACCCCTAACTCACCATAACCCAGTTCGGTAACCCTGAACCCCTAACTCACCATAACCCAGTTCGGTAACCCAATTCGGTAACCCAGTTCGGTGACCTAGTTCGGTAACCCAGTTTTATGTCTTTCCAAAATTACGGTAACCCAGTTCGGTAACTCTGAACCCCTAACTCACCATAACCCAGTTCGATAACCCAGTTCGGTGACCCAGTTCGGAATGTTGTGAATAGTGAAGCCTCTGAACTTATAGAGACACTCAGAATGATTTTGGAACACTAAGCCTCTGAACTTAGATAGACACTCAGATAGTTTATAATAGTGATAACCAAGCCTGTTAACTGAAGGACACTCAGCGGTAACTGCGCCATCGTCGGGTCCCAAGTCTCGAGTTAGAAAGCAGGAGGGTCGCTGCATGCAATTTCCAAATAAAATTCTAAAGTAATAAATGTTAAAGAAATCGTTAGTTGTCTGACCGTTGGCCATTAATTGCAGCATTTAATTGAATTAACGATAATAAGTTCAAACACACGTGACTGTCTCGACCAATGAGAACAATTTTGGGCACTTTAAAACTGCCCACGTGGGCACTCAGGTCATTTCGCCTATACCCCTAACGCTTAATTTCTATTGGGATGCGTGCACATATATTTCAAATATCACGTGATTAATTCAACCAATCAGATCACTTTTGCGCATTTTGCGCATTTGGGAATGAGCATTCACGTCATTCAGCTCCTACCCTAACCCTAACCCTAACCCTAACCCTAACCCTAACCCTAACCCTAACCCCCCCTAACCCCTAACCCTAACCCTAACCCTAACCCCTCGCTGCATGCAATTTCCAAATAAAATTCTAAAGTAATAAATGTTAAAGAAATCGTTAGTTGTCTGACCGTTGGCCATTAATTGCAGCATTTAATTGAATTAACGATAATAAGTTCAAACACACGTGACTGTCTCGACCAATGAGAACAATTTTGGGCACTTTAAAACTGCCCACGTGGGCACTCAGGTCATTTCGCCTATACCCCTAACGCTTAATTTCTATTGGGATGCGTGCACATATATTTCAAATATCACGTGATTAATTCAACCAATCAGATCACTTTTGCGCATTTTGCGCATTTGGGAATGAGCATTCACGTCATTCAGCTCCTACCCTACTGCTACCCCTAACCCTAACCCCGCTAACCCTAACCCTAACCCTCCGTTCTTGTTGAAGACTCAATAGCAACTGACTTTATCGCATGAGCAGTTATTAAATGGGTTAGCCTGAGTTAAGGTTGTTCCTAAAAATAGATTCCTTTGTTTCCAAAATTCGGTAACCCACTTCGGTAACCCTTAACCCCTAACTCACCATAACCCAGTTCGGTAACTCTGAACCCCTAACTCACCATAACCCAGTTCGGTAACCCAGTTCGGTGACCCAGTTCGGTAACCCAGTTTTATGTCTTTCCAAAAATACGGTAACCCAGTTCGGTAACCCTGAACCCCTAACTCACCATAACCCAGTTCGGTAACTCTGAACCCCTAACTCACCATAACCCAGTTCGGTAACCCAGTTCGGTGACCCAGATCGGTAACCCAGTTTTATGTCTTTCCAAAAATACGGTAACCCAGTTCGGTAACCCTGAACCCCTAACTCACCATAACCCAGTTCGGTAACTCTGAACCCCTAACTCACCATAACCCAGTTCGGTAACCCAGTTCGGTAACCCAGTTTTATGTCTTTCCAAAAATACGGTAACCCAGTTTGGTAACTCTGAACCCCTAACTCACCATAACCCAGTTCGGTAACTCTGAACCCCTAACTCACCATAACCCAGTTCGGTAACCC
This sequence comes from Spisula subtruncata, assembly GCA_963678985.1. Lineage (NCBI taxonomy): Eukaryota > Metazoa > Mollusca > Bivalvia > Venerida > Mactridae > Spisula > Spisula subtruncata. Next base: position 56,333 of record OY787672.1, read on the forward strand.
TGAACCCCTAACTCACCATAACCCAGGTCGGTAACTCTGAACCCCTAACTCACCATAACCCAGTTCGGTAACCCAGTTCGGTGACCCAGTTCGGTAACCCAGTTTTATGTCTTTCCAAAAATACGGTAACCCAGTTCGGTAACCCTGAACCCCTAACTCACCATAACCCAGTTCGGTAACTCTGAACCCCTAACTCACCATAACCCAGTTCGGTAACCCAGTTCGGTGACCCAGTTCGGTAACCCAGTTTTATGTCTTTCCAAAAATACGGTAACCCAGTTCGGTAACCCTGAACCCCTAACTCACCATAACCCAGTTCGGTAACTCTGAACCCCTAACTCACCATAACCCAGTTCGGTAACCCAGTTCGGTAACCCAGTTTTATGTCTTTCCAAAAATACGGTAACCCAGTTCGGTAACCCTGAACCCCTAACTCACCATAACCCAGTTCGGTAACTCTGAACCCCTAACTCACCATAACCCAGTTCGGTAACCCAGTTCGGTAACCCAGTTCGGTAACCCAGTTTTATGTCTTTCCAAAAATACGGTAACCCAGTTTGGTAACTCTTAACCCCTAACTCACCATAACCCAGTTCGGTAACTCTGAACCCCTAACTCACCATAACCCAGTTCGGTGACCCAGTTCGGTAACCCAGTTTTATGTCTTTCCAAAAATACGGTAACCCAGTTCGGTAACCCTGAACCCCTAACTCACCATAACCCAGTTCGGTAACTCTGAACCCCTAACTCACCATAACCCAGTTCGGTAACCCAGTTCGGTAACCCTGAACCCCTAACTCACCATAACCCAGTTCGGTAACCCAATTCGGTAACCCAGTTCGGTGACCTAGTTCGGTAACCCAGTTTTATGTCTTTCCAAAATTACGGTAACCCAGTTCGGTAACTCTGAACCCCTAACTCACCATAACCCAGTTCGATAACCCAGTTCGGTGACCCAGTTCGGAATGTTGTGAATAGTGAAGCCTCTGAACTTATAGAGACACTCAGAATGATTTTGGAACACTAAGCCTCTGAACTTAGATAGACACTCAGATAGTTTTATAATAGTGATAACCAAGCCTGTTAACTGAAGGACACTCAGCGGTAACTGCGCCATCGTCGGGTCCCAAGTCTCGAGTTAGAAAGCAGGAGGGTCGCTGCATGCAATTTCCAAATAAAATTCTAAAGTAATAAATGTTAAAGAAATCGTTAGTTGTCTGACCGTTGGCCATTAATTGCAGCATTTAATTGAATTAACGATAATAAGTTCAAACACACGTGACTGTCTCGACCAATGAGAACAATTTTGGGCACTTTAAAACTGCCCACGTGGGCACTCAGGTCATTTCGCCTATACCCCTAACGCTTAATTTCTATTGGGATGCGTGCACATATATTTCAAATATCACGTGATTAATTCAACCAATCAGATCACTTTTGCGCATTTTGCGCATTTGGGAATGAGCATTCACGTCATTCAGCTCCTACCCTACTGCTACCCCTAACCCTAACCCCGCTAACCCTAACCCTAACCCTCCGTTCTTGTTGAAGACTCAATAGCAACTGACTTTATCGCATGAGCAGTTATTAAATGGGTTAGCCTGAGTTAAGGTTGTTCCTAAAAATAGATTCCTTTGTTTCCAAAATTCGGTAACCCACTTCGGTAACCCTTAACCCCTAACTCACCACAACCCAGTTCGGTAACTCTGAACCCCTAACTCACCATAACCCAGTTCGGTAACCCAGTTCGGTGACCCAGTTCGGTAACCCAGTTTTATGTCTTTCCAAAAATACGGTAACCCAGTTCGGTAACCCTGAACCCCTAACTCACCATAACCCAGTTCGGTAACTCTGAACCCCTAACTCACCATAACCCAGTTCGGTAACCCAGTTCGGTGACCCAGATCGGTAACCCAGTTTTATGTCTTTCCAAAAATACGGTAACCCAGTTCGGTAACCCTGAACCCCTAACTCACCATAACCCAGTTCGGTAACTCTGAACCCCTAACTCACCATAACCCAGTTCGGTAACCCAGTTCGGTAACCCAGTTTTATGTCTTTCCAAAAATACGGTAACCCAGTTTGGTAACTCTGAACCCCTAACTCACCATAACCCAGTTCGGTAACTCTGGACCCCTAACTCACCATAACCCAGTTCGGTAACCCTGAACCCCTAACTCACCATAACCCAGTTCGGTAACTCTGAACCCCTAACTCACCATAACCCAGTTCGGTAACCCAGTTCGGTGACCCAGTTCGGTAACCCAGTTTTATGTCTTTCCAAAAATACGGTAACCCAGTTCGGTAACCCTGAACCCCTAACTCACCATAACCCAGTTCGGTAACTCTGAACCCCTAACTCACCATAACCCAGTTCGGTAACCCAGTTCGGTGACCCAGTTCGGTAACCCAGTTTTATGTCTTTCCAAAAATACGGTAACCCAGTTCGGTAACCCTGAACCCCTAACTCACCATAACCCAGTTCGGTAACTCTGAACCCCTAACTCACCATAACCCAGTTCGGTAACCCAGTTCGGTAACCCAGTTTTATGTCTTTCCAAAAATACGGTAACCCAGTTCGGTAACCCTGAACCCCTAACTCACCATAACCCAGTTCGGTAACTCTGAACCCCTAACTCACCATAACCCAGTTCGGTAACCCAGTTCGGTAACCCAGTTCGGTAACCCAGTTTTATGTCTTTCCAAAAATACGGTAACCCAGTTCGGTAACTCTTAACCCCTAACTCACCATAACCCAGTTCGGTAACTCTGAACCCCTAACTCACCATAACCCAGTTCGGTGACCCAGTTCGGTAACCCAGTTTTATGTCTTTCCAAAAATACGGTAACCCAGTTCGGTAACCCTGAACCCCTAACTCACCATAACCCAGTTCGGTAACTCTGAACCCCTAACTCACCATAACCCAGTTCGGTAACCCAGTTCGGTAACCCTGAACCCCTAACTCACCATAACCCAGTTCGGTAACCCAATTCGGTAACCCAGTTCGGTGACCTAGTTCGGTAACCCAGTTTTATGTCTTTCCAAAATTACGGTAACCCAGTTCGGTAACTCTGAACCCCTAACTCACCATAACCCAGTTCGATAACCCAGTTCGGTGACCCAGTTCGGAATGTTGTGAATAGTGAAGCCTCTGAACTTATAGAGACACTCAGAATGATTTTGGAACACTAAGCCTCTGAACTTAGATAGACACTCAGATAGTTTTATAATAGTGATAACCAAGCCTGTTAACTGAAGGACACTCAGCGGTAACTGCGCCATCGTCGGGTCCCAAGTCTCGAGTTAGAAAGCAGGAGGGTCGCTGCATGCAATTTCCAAATAAAATTCTAAAGTAATAAATGTTAAAGAAATCGTTAGTTGTCTGACCGTTGGCCATTAATTGCAGCATTTAATTGAATTAACGATAATAAGTTCAAACACACGTGACTGTCTCGACCAATGAGAACAATTTTGGGCACTTTAAAACTGCCCACGTGGGCACTCAGGTCATTTCGCCTATACCCCTAACGCTTAATTTCTATTGGGATGCGTGCACATATATTTCAAATATCACGTGATTAATTCAACCAATCAGATCACTTTTGCGCATTTTGCGCATTTGGGAATGAGCATTCACGTCATTCAGCTCCTACCCTACTGCTACCCCTAACCCTAACCCCGCTAACCCTAACCCTAACCCTCCGTTCTTGTTGAAGACTCAATAGCAACTGACTTTATCGCATGAGCAGTTATTAAATGGGTTAGCCTGAGTTAAGGTTGTTCCTAAAAATAGATTCCTTTGTTTCCAAAATTCGGTAACCCACTTCGGTAACCCTTAACCCCTAACTCACCATAACCCAGTTCGGTAACTCTGAACCCCTAACTCACCATAACCCAGTTCGGTAACCCAGTTCGGTGACCCAGTTCGGTAACCCAGTTTTATGTCTTTCCAAAAATACGGTAACCCAGTTCGGTAACCCTGAACCCCTAACTCACCATAACCCAGTTCGGTAACTCTGAACCCCTAACTCACCATAACCCAGTTCGGTAACCCAGTTCGGTGACCCAGATCGGTAACCCAGTTTTATGTCTTTCCAAAAATACGGTAACCCAGTTCGGTAACCCTGAACCCCTAACTCACCATAACCCAGTTGGGTAACTCTGAACCCCTAACTCACCATAACCCAGTTCGGTAACCCAGTTCGGTAACCCAGTTTTATGTCTTTCCAAAAATACGGTAACCCAGTTTGGTAACTCTGAACCCCTAACTCACCATAACCCAGTTCGGTAACTCTGGACCCCTAACTCACCATAACCCAGTTCGGTAACCCTGAACCCCTAACTCACCATAACCCAGTTCGGTAACTCTGAACCCCTAACTCACCATAACCCAGTTCGGTAACCCAGTTCGGTGACCCAGTTCGGTAACCCAGTTTTATGTCTTTCCAAAAATACGGTAACCCAGTTCGGTAACCCTGAACCCCTAACTCACCATAACCCAGTTCGGTAACTCTGAACCCCTAACTCACCATAACCCAGTTCGGTAACCCAGTTCGGTAACCCAGTTTTATGTCTTTCCAAAAATACGGTAACCCAGTTCGGTAACCCTGAACCCCTAACTCACCATAACCCAGTTCGGTAACTCTGAACCCCTAACTCACCATAACCCAGTTCGGTAACCCAGTTCGGTAACCCAGTTCGGTAACCCAGTTTTATGTCTTTCCAAAAATACGGTAACCCAGTTTGGTAACTCTTAACCCCTAACTCACCATAACCCAGTTCGGTAACTCTGAACCCCTAACTCACCATAACCCAGTTCGGTGACCCAGTTCGGTAACCCAGTTTTATGTCTTTCCAAAAATACGGTAACCCAGTTCGGTAACCCTGAACCCCTAACTCACCATAACCCAGTTCGGTAACTCTGAACCCCTAACTCACCATAACCCAGTTCGGTAACCCAGTTCGGTAACCCTGAACCCCTAACTCACCATAACCCAGTTCGGTAACCCAATTCGGTAACCCAGTTCGGTGACCTAGTTCGGTAACCCAGTTTTATGTCTTTCCAAAATTACGGTAACCCAGTTCGGTAACTCTGAACCCCTAACTCACCATAACCCAGTTCGATAACCCAGTTCGGTGACCCAGTTCGGAATGTTGTGAATAGTGAAGCCTCTGAACTTATAGAGACACTCAGAATGATTTTGGAACACTAAGCCTCTGAACTTAGATAGACACTCAGATAGTTTTATAATAGTGATAACCAAGCCTGTTAACTGAAGGACACTCAGCGGTAACTGCGCCATCGTCGGGTCCCAAGTCTCGAGTTAGAAAGCAGGAGGGTCGCTGCATGCAATTTCCAAATAAAATTCTAAAGTAATAAATGTTAAAGAAATCGTTAGTTGTCTGACCGTTGGCCATTAATTGCAGCATTTAATTGAATTAACGATAATAAGTTCAAACACACGTGACTGTCTCGACCAATGAGAACAATTTTGGGCACTTTAAAACTGCCCACGTGGGCACTCAGGTCATTTCGCCTATACCCCTAACGCTTAATTTCTATTGGGATGCGTGCACATATATTTCAAATATCACGTGATTAATTCAACCAATCAGATCACTTTTGCGCATTTTGCGCATTTGGGAATGAGCATTCACGTCATTCAGCTCCTACCCTAACCCTAACCCTAACCCTAACCCTAACCCTAACCCTAACCCTAACCCTAACCCTAACCCTAACCCTAACCCTAACCCTAACCCTAACCCTAACCCTAACCCTAACCCTAACCCTAACCCTAACCCTAACCCTAACCCTAACCCTAACCCTAACCCCCTAACCCTAACCCTAACCCTAACCCTAACCCTAACCCTAACCCTAACCCTAACCCCTAACCCTAACCCTAACCCTAACCCTAACCCTAACCCTAACCCTAACCCTAACCCTAACCCTAACCCTAACCCTAACCCCCTAACAAAATTGACCAATCAAAATACATTGTACCATATAGTGGACCATCTCGGACCATCTCGGACCATCTCGCCAAAGTGCCTATACCCTAAACCCTAACCCTATCTCGGACCATCTCGGACCATCTCGCCAAAGTGCCTATACCCTAACCCTAACCCTAACCCTAACCCTAACCCTAACCCTAACCCTAACCCTAACCCTAACCCTGACTTATTGTGAGATTATTCAAATCAATGTATATCACTTATTGTGAGACTATACAAATCATTGTGTATGACTTATTGTTAGATTATACAAATCATTGTGTATGACTTATTGTGAGATTATACAAATCAATGTATATCACTTATTGTGAGACTATGCAAATCATTGTGTATGACTTATTGTGAGATTATACATATCAATGTATATCACTTATTGTGAGACTATACACTTTAATGTGTATGACTAATTGTGAGACTATAAACATCAATGTGTATGATTTATTGTGATACTAAGACTTTAGTGTTCAAAAACACGTCCGTTTTATACAACAAATAGTAAATAAAGGCAAACAGTGATGTTAAAAAATCACATGATTATATTGACCAATCAAAATACATTGTACCATATAGTGGACCATCTCGGGTTAGGGAAAACATGAAAACATCGTATTTAATAAATATATTCTTACTAAACAAAAATATAACGAACAATTTAAATACTTGTTTTAAAAATAAATAAAACAACTTACATCAATTTCCTAATCCAAATTAAATAAAATTGTTTAAACACTATAATAATTCCTATAGCATAATTCCAGCTAACCGTCAATAATTTACAACTGGTCAATAATGTCCTCCTACAGAATATTTCACAATTCACAACCGTTAGACCATAATGAATTATATTTTTTATTCAACCAACAACAAATTCCTAAATCAAAATGTCGCAAACTAATTTCAATATTTGTTAAAAAACACGTCCGTTCTATACAACAAATAGTCCGTAAATAAATACACACAGTGATGTTAAAAAATCACATGATTATATTGACCAATCACAATCAAGAATCTCATCGAAAAGTCACATGATCAAATCGACCAATCACAATCAAGAATCTCATCAAACATCTTATTTAGCCCCTACCCTAACCCTAACCCTAACCCTTTTTCCCCGGGTTTACTCATTTGTACAGAGTTTACTAATTTTTACAGAGTTTACCCTGAACTCTTAGATTCCTTTAAATGTTCACGTCAACATTGCACCATTCGGAGTTTACTCCGAGTTTACTCCGAGTTTACTCCGAGTTTACTGCAAGTGATCAATGTTGAGACAGAGTTTACTCCGAGTTTACCCGGGTTTACTGCGAGTTTACTGCAAGTGATGCAATGTTGAGACAGACTTTACTCCGAGTTTACCCGGGTTTACTCCGAGTTTTCTCCTAGTTTACTGCAAGTGATGCAATGTTGAGACAGAGTTTACTCCGAGTTTACCCGGGTTTACTGCGAGTTTACTCCTTAAGATGCAATCCTCCAGAATTTAACTCATTCAAAACAGTAGTATATAAAGAAATAAAGTTATTATTAATAGATAATATTTTTAACAGCTTTCTGATCAATAGCCACGGCAAACTAAGCAAAAATCCAAAAAAATGCAGACACACAGAACGACAATCAGACAGACGGACGGACAATCAACGGACATACGGACAACTAAATAAACAAGTCACTAAGAATTGCAAGCAGTACAGAAGTCCCGTACCGGGTTTAAGCCATATTTTCAATGTTTCAGTTGCCATGGCATCGACAATTTTTATCCGAATACAAAAATATTTTAACGTGCATAATGTCCTTATTGTCCCCAATCAACATACTAAATATCAATATATTCTGAAAACATCGTATTTAATAAATATATTCTTACTAAACAAAAATATAACGAACAATTTAAATACTTGTTTTAAAAATAAATAAAACAACTTACATCAATTTCCTAATCCAAATTAAATAAAATTGTTTAAACACTATAATAATTCCTATAGCATAATTCCAGCTAACCGTCAATAATTTACAACTGGTCAATAATGTCCTCCTACAGAATATTTCACAATTCACAACCGTTAGACCATAATGAATTATATTTTTTATTCAACCAACAACAAATTCCTAAATCAAAATGTCGCAAACTAACTTCAATATTTGTTAAAAAACACGTCCGTTCTATACAACAAATAGTCCGTAAATAAATGCACACAGTGATGTTAAAAAATCACATGATTATATTGACCAATCACAATCAAGAATCTCATCGAAAAGTCACATGATCAAATCGACCAATCACAATCAAGAATCTCATCAAACATCTTATTTAGCCCCTACCCTAACCCTAACCCTAACCCTAACCCTGACTATACAAATAATTGTGTATGACTTATTGTGAGATTATACAAATCATTGTGTATGACTTATTGTGAGATTATACAAATCATTGTGTATGACTTATTGTGAGATTATACAAATCAATGTATATCACTTATTGTGAGAATATACACTTCAATGTGTATGACTAATTTTGAGACTATAAACATCAATGTGTATGACTTATTGTGATACTAAGACTTTAGTGTTCAAAAACATGTCCGTTCTATACAACAAATAGTAAATAAATGCGTACAGTGATGTTAAAAAATCACATGATTATATTGACCAATCACAATCAAGAATCTCATTGAAAAGTCACATGATCAAATCGACCAATCAGAATCAAGAATCTCATTCAGTCTCATCAAATATCTTATTTAGCCCCTACCCTAACCCCTAACCCTAACCCTAACCCTAACCCTAACCCTAACCCTAACCCTAACCCTAACCCTAACCCCATTTTTAGGACAGGCAACTTACTTGAAAATCATAAAAATACGAAAAAAATAAAAACAATTATCTCCGTCAAGGGGGCATAACCCACTAACCCACAGGGGTAGGGGGGTCATATTTTAATATGTTGTAGCCCGGTACCCCCTCTACAGATACATGTATCATATAGTACCATACGGGTACCCCCTGGTCCCACAGGGGTAGCTAACCCGCGACAATCGCTGTTTTGTACTATATCATACCATGATTTCATGCATTTTATCTCCGTCAAGGGTGCATAACTCACTAACCCAAAGGGGTAGGGGTCATATTTATGTATGTTGTACCCATATACCCCCTCTACACTTACATGTATCCAACTGTACCCACAGGCCACCCCGGGTTCAACAGGGGCGGGTAACCTATGTTGGTCAGCTAGGGTAGGCATTGCCTGCTTTATTAGACACATTTGTCGGAAAGTGGTATACCTCGTCCGGTGTATAGTCGGTGTCCTACTGCATGTAAAAATTATTTGAGACCTTTTATGAATAGCCAATGATTATATCTACAGTATGATGTATAATTTATGAAATCATAATTAATTTCAAGGCCAGGCAACATACTTGAAAGTAATAAAAAATACGATTTTTTTCCTTATCTCTGTCAAGGGGGCATAACCCACTAACCCACAGGGGTAAGGGGGGTCATATTTTAATATGTTGTAGCCCTGTATCCCCTCTACAGATACATGTATCATATAGTAC
>OY787672.1:1456299-1527468 GCA_963678985.1 Spisula subtruncata
ATGCCTCCGTATTAACTGATGCGAGAGGCAAATAGTTAGTGTCCTCCTGCCCGTTCGTCTATTTCCGGACTCCCGTCCGTCTGTGCGCCTGAAAAGATTAACTAAAATGGTCAAGTTATTGAAACCAAATATTATTGAAGACCACCAAGGCACTGCTTTCAAACAGTTACTAGTCGTGAAAGTTCAACCGTTTCCGTTTGTTTCCGGTAGATATACATGTACAATGCATAAAGGCCGAGGTTATCAGAATACTGTAGTTTCATTAGACTGGTCACACGATCCCATTTAAACGGGAACATACAGTTTACAGCTAAATGTACTAACAATGCCGAGTGTCAATCGAGGGAGATACAGTTTACAGCTACATGTACTGACAATGCCGAGTGTCAATCGAGGGAGATACAGTTTACAGCTACATGTACTGACAATGCCGAGTGTCAATCGAGGGAGATACAGTTTACAGCTACATGTACTGACAATGCCGAGTGTCAATCGAGGGAGATACAGTTTACAGCTACATGTACTGACAATGCCGAGTGTCAATCGAGGGAGATACAGTTTACAGCTACATGTACTAACAATGCCGAGTGTCAATCGAGGGAGATACAGTTTACAGCTACATGTACTAACAATGCCGAGTGTCAATCGAGGGAGATACAGTTTACAGCTACATGTACTAACAATGCCGAGTGTCAATCGAGGGAGATACAGTTTACAGCTACATGTACTGACAATGCCGAGTGTCAATCGAGGGAGATACAGTTTACAGCTAAATGTACTAACAATGCCGAGTGTCAATCGAGGGAGATACAGTTTACAGCTACATATACTAACAATGCCGAGTGTCAATCGAGGTACTAGTATAGCAGTACACTTCATTCTCATCTTTGGTTTGTTGCAGTCTGGAATCGAAATCAAGTACTCAGGACTGTTCTCAAAGCGGACGCTCAACCACTCAGCTATCGAAACAGACAGTTCGGAATCTTGACATTATGTTATTATAGTATACACCAATCACCGTGTAACAATTACATTTAACTTTGGGCTACAGGTCCAGGATGAAATTTGCTTCAGTTCGCAATCAAAAAACAGCCAAATATAACTGGTAGGGGTGTTTCATAAAAATGACCAGGAATGTATTTCCGTGTACATGTACATTAAGAGAAAGTAGTTTCAATGTTTCACTCGCATTGAAAACCATACACGATCGTATAACATGTCTACAAATTTTAATTGCATCTTTACAAATACGGTTACACTTTTACAAAAACATATATCAAATATGCTAATTTTGTAATTCTTTGCAAAATGCATGTAAAACTATTCAGATTTGAAATATATCCTGTTTAGATGATATGGTTTTCTTAAAATATTATTTCAGTGTCCGGGAGAACCCGACGCAGAAGGCGAACTATAACCCGACATTCATGACGAATCAAAATACATTAAAACATTTACAAGGTATTTACAGAACAGTTTTAAAAAATAATGACGCCGCATATTAAGCTATCGTTTTGCAAGCTCAACAAGACAACGTTGTCGTAAGGCCAAAACAAAATAATACCAGTATGGATGGTTCTGGTAGCTCAGCTTTGCTCCTAAATGGCCCCATTGTGGCCCCTAAACTTTTAGAAGCTATGTTGCTGGAAGCCAATGTGGATATATTCATTTCTACTGTAATCAGAAACCAAATAATTGATTTAAATATAAATGATTTATTGAACGGTTGATGTCGTTAATTTATTTATTTGAACTAAAGAAGTGCCCAAATATCGTGCCGGATTATGAAACGTCCGCTGTGTATTAATTTTTAAAAAAAGTGGATTTTAATTAAAATTTTCAAATTTTTGAAAAGGTTTCACTGCTACCAACCGTGTGTTGTCAATATTTGTTATTTGTTTTCGTGGTTTCATCTGAAAAAGAAATGTGAAAGCATATAGCTCGCAGGCTTAGAATGAGAAGGTCGTAACTACAAAATCACTATTTTGAGAAAACAAGAAAAACCGTCTGACAATCACTCATTACTTATGGTAAAACAAGCTTTTTCAACTTCAGTTTGGTCAACATGATAAGTTCCGATTTTCATGAAAATAGGCTCATAAGAAGCACTTTATGGTGTAGATTTCAAACAATTATGCTAATGTCTTATAAGGTCGTAAATGGCACTTACGACTTTTTCTAAGCCAGCGATATCCTGATAACATGTGTTCCACAACTCAAATACAGGAACCGACTAACCAACCTCAAATACTTTTAAGTGAAACACATATTTTTTTTTATTTCTTTTGCACATTCCATTCATATTTCTTTATGAATCAAACTATACAAAACATCTGAAACAATTTAAATATTTCTCAAATTTAAGTTTAAGGATGAGTTAGATTCTTTTTGTTGGGGGACAATGCGAATTGCGTAAATATACTGAAAACTCTTTGGGCGTGTATAATGCACCAATTACTCATATTATTCGGTCGTACGACTCGACTGCTTTAGGCTCACACGTGACTGACTTTTACGTTCATATTCGGTCGTACGACTCGACTGCTTTAGGCTCACACGTGACTGACTTTTACGTTCATATTTCAACTTTAATGTCACGATTCTTCTTCTTGTTCTATTCTTAAGTCTATTTGTGTTTTATGTCATTTGGGTGGGACATTTTGAAATATTTTGCTTTGTACTAGATTCTACTAGTAAAGTATACGTTTGCCCTAAATAGCTTCTTTCATTTCATGATGACTTTTATACTACAAAAATATGTACGTGTAATGCCAGTTAATGCTCTTTAAAAGACACTTTGTATGTAAGAAATAATGCCCGTTTAAATAATCAAGTTCGCTGCAAGTTTAAGAGATGGTCTCAAAGTAATATTGAATAAAAACAGCTCTGGGACCATTACATAATAATGATAACTATGAACTGCCACCTCCACCTGCGATTCAGAGTGTTGATTGTTTTCTTATACTTACACAGCAAATGTACTTTTGACTTAATATAGGCCATCCGAATTATTATAAAGCTAGTACTAGTAAATACTGGTAGCATATTACATTATTGACACACAATGGACAGATTGAAGTCAGCTTTATCTACACTCGCATATTGTCATATGAGCACTTGATTCAGTAGCAGGCTTATCAGTCCGTCAGTCTATTTGAATGGTTTATTGCCTACTTGAACCAACTTTGATTCATCGCATTAAAAGGTGAATCAACCTCATATGTTTACTTTCCATATACTATATGGTTGTAAATATAGACATATAAAACTAGATCAATATTTGGATGGTTCAATTGTGCAAATGTGAACGTTCGTCTTACCTGGGCGTTCTTGAAAACTGAAACAACCTTTTACATTTGTACATGTCGAAAAGGTTTCAATATTCGTTTAAATGCATTTTCTGGGTACTTAAACACCATTTTTAAAAAAACCAATGTCACTGTAATTTTTTGAAGTTAGCTCTGTGCGTAGTCACATGTCAAGAGTGACCTCCTTTGATAAGTAGTAGTGTTGAGTACAGTGTCCGTAATTGGATTGTCTCCCCTTAGGTGGATAAGTTAGAATTCCATATTTAGATACTAGTATTCGAGTATGTACGTAAGCAAGTAAAACATGTCCATGTTAGATATCATATGTTTTCTCTGTATGTAATAAAGTGTGCAATAAAACTATCAAATGTTATAAACATGAACACATTTTTAAGTACATATATTATATCTTGTTACTTACAAAATGTATGAAGAACTAACACTTATATATTAATGAAGACTTAATATAATGTAGAATCTATCTGGTTGACGGTCTTAAGTTTGTGAATTTGAGCATTTTCTAGGTCACTATACTCATATAACGTCACAAAAAATCCCTAAAACGTCCCCCAAATTAGTGTAAATATTAGACATTTATCTCCGAAGTCACGTGCATGTTGTCAAGGCCTTATTTTACACGTCATGTAAAAACAGTAGTTAAAACTAAGTGTAAACAAATAAACATTGATGTAAATTTAATAGTAACATGTTTGTCTCTTCTTTGTAGTAAAGACAACAAAATAATGTTGTTTCATGTTTCATTGTACTGAAGTCCTACATGTATACATGTATGTACATTTGCTGCAGGCATATTTTTACACACGCCAACTCATTAGTTTTGTAATATGTTTGTTTACATGTAAACATTATATGAATATTAATTGACATTTAATTGACATTTTAGTGTCACAAATTAACGGCGTAGTTTATCAAGCGAACACTTGACATATAAAAGATAATCATTACGTTACGTATCAGGCTGCACGTTCATGTTGCCTATTTGCGGATATTAAGATGCAGTGAACGGACGATCTCTCGCAAAAACGAGTCTTCATAAAAATATGAACATCCTTTTCATAATGACCTCTTTTTCCACACGGACTGTGCATTTTAAAAAGATTATTGACCGATTTTGTCGTTTTGGACATCGACAATCTATTTGACCAGAGATGCCATGGAGTAATGTACTATTCAAACATCAATTTTGAGTTACATTTTGTATAAGCCATGTATAGTGTAAGAAAATATCGCATGGTCAGCTACTGGTCAAGTTGAGTACTATCACTTTGCTTTGCTATTTCCCCGAGGGAACGAAACAAGTTCACAAAATGCAGATAAGAAGATGATCAATTAATGTAATTAAATTATGAACACTCATAATCAATGTCCTGTGAATAATTATGTGCATACTACGTATTGCCTTAATTCAGTTTATATTCGATTCAACAGTTGCAAAGTTGACAGAAGTTATATTTTGTGTGACTAAAGGGGAGTAACTATAATTTAATGTTCATGTTATAACGCGGTTACCTCCCTATACCGTGGCAGAAAGTTTATCACGACTTGTCAGTGATTTCAAACTCTGGTCCATGCCTACCAGTTCACCAGTTTATTTAGAAATATGATTAGGCCGCCGGCCCATACACAACATATTTAACATACATATATACCAAATGTAGTGGTGAGTGTGGTACTGACAATTCATATACAATTTTATAGCAATAGTATGTGATTAACAGCATGTATAAACAACAACATTTACTATACAAATAAAGATTTCAAAAACTCTTCTCGTCTCTGAGAAGCATAATATAGGAACATTGCAAGCTGTCTTATTGTATAAGTATTATTATCGGATAACAATCTATAGAAACTTACATTTGACTTGTTTGCCTAGCCTTAAACATATCAATATCTAATGCTCACAACATAATAAAGATAATAAATAAATGTACACGAAAAACAATAAGTTCAACAAGTTTCAATTTACTGTAAACTTTTTATAAGTGTCTGCAGTATGTTACTGTAACGTTACTATAAAATATATACAAATATGAGGAAATCGAACAAGGAAGGCAGCACCCAACTTATCCAGCCGAGCACAGACAACATTGACAACATTAACCAAACACTATCACACAGACCAATGCCCATACATAATCTAACATAATATCCCATATCATCGTCGTAAAAGCGCAAGATGACCAATACAGTATATAACCTTATCAGAGGAACCACTGTGATGTCGACAAGACCCGGCTCTTGAAGAGAGGTGTGATTCTTATACAGGGGTTTAAACAGTAAGTACGGATGTGTGGTGTACAATTGTTGAATGAGTGAGTGTAGACATAACTTATCCGATTTTCTCATTTCTTTTTTCATGTTGTCATAATCGACAATTTAAAGACGGTTCCATTTATTTTTTATGCAAGTATTCGTGTTCCAGACGAATTAACAAATCATAGAATCAAACAGCACAGCAGTTACCTGGAATGGAACTGACTATGCTGTGTGTCAAGGAAGGGGTATATTATATGCGCGTTCTAACGACGTTGGTACATGTATATCGCTGTCTTAGATCGAACTTGAGACCTCTCCCATTCGAAGTGGCCGCTAGAGCATAGGCATAGCATAGCATATCATATGCCATCAAGTAACAAGGCGGATACACCGGTATTAATATTTCTACTAAGGTTATAATTACACAAAATATTATACATAAACACTGATGAGAAATATCAAGAAACAACTGTATAAAAAGACAAGTTTCTCTAAATATGAAATTGTCGAGAACAAAAATCATTATTTTAAATGACAACTAAGAAAAATTCGTTGTAAAATTTCAAAAAGCAAAACCGTCATAAATGTAAATACCAAGTTTCTCTCTGTCATGTTTTGTTGGGATTTATTTTGACGAATGACTGTTCATTTGTTTCCATGACAATCCGTTCATGACAGACGAGGATGATTTGTTAGGAGGTGTTAATAATGAGAAATTGTTGTCGATTTATATGAAAGGACGACCTCTGTCATTTATAGACGCAGATCATCAATAAAACCCAATCATTTACAATGAGCGTTTTGATGCGAATTTTTTTGCGTTTTATGCGACACGACACAAAACGGAGTTTACCGAAACATGCCGAACGTTTCAACGAAGATGCGTCCGGTTAGAGTTCGTGACCTATCGGCAATCTCCGTGCTTCGGAAAGTAATCAATAGACGTTGTCTGGTGATAGTAGGCGTGCTGATTCTGAAATACTAGGAAATGTTAGATCGATAAATATACAGTGCTGGAATTTCCTTGAGTTATCATGGACAGGATTTCGTTGTGTTTTGCAAATATTGTGATAAACAACGCAGTATGGGGGAGAATGCAATGGTCGTCGCACCAGTAAAAGTAAGTAAACATCTATTGATTTTTATCCAGAAAAATCTTAAGTTTCCCAGGAGGATCGATTTTATTCAGCTGAGACGCTATAAGGAATCGGACGCTGTCTTCAAAGACAATGGACAGTTGAGTGATGTCCGCCCATGTCCGAAAATCAATTGTGGTTAAATAGTCGTCTGCGCCAAGAGAATACCACACGGGGATTCTATAAATCACAGACGCAGACATTTACAATTATGCTTTTTCAATTTTTGGCAATTGTTGCGAACATTTCTCGAGCCTGTTGGTGATGCATTTTGTGTTATACTAAAATACATCTATTTATCAAAGCAGACGATACTTTGCCAAAATGATGACATTCTTATAATTATATTCCTGTATTTTAGGTTTGGTATAAAACCCCAGAATGCATGCATAGTAACACCTCGTCTACAAACGATCTCACATTGAAACACCCTTAAAATAAGACTATTAACTTTCGGGCCAATTTTATCAGTTTTGCCTTTTTATTTAACCTTACCGGTAACAGTAAGACCGACTAAAATGTGAGACCAGGGCCCGAAATTACAACCAATACTTACACTCTGCACTCGGCACTCAAAAAATAAAAATGTTATATTTTGAGCTATTATTTGTTCTAGATTGCAAATATAAATAAGGAAAATGTATAGAATAATTATTTGAATGTTTAAAATAGCATTTGATACATTATCTGTGCAATTACATACAATTTATGAGATAAAGATATAACTGTTGAATCTGAGTACCACACTCTGCACTCAGGCTGATAAATTACACTTATAGCTTACCAATACACAACATTTGAATTGGAAACAAGCAAATGATCATATAAAGCTCCTATTCAACATAACTTCTCGATCTCAAAAAATGTTGCTTTGCACCTCAAAAGAAGGAATTTCAATATATGAGTGCTGAGTGCTGAGTGCTGAGTGCTGAGTGCAGAGTGTAAGTATTGGTCGAAATTTCGGGCCCCGGCCCCGATCTCCTTGAGCATCTCAAGTAGTCAATTGCTAAAAGTAATCTCAAGTCATACACTAAATTTCAATTGAAAACAAGCAAATAAACATATTTAGCACATATTCAACATAACTTCAACTTTACGTTCTCAAAAAATGTTTCTTTGAACCTCAAAAGAAGGAATTTCAATATTTAAGTGCTCAAGTGCAGAGTGTAAGTATTGGTTGTAATTTCGGGACCTGGCCCCGATCTCCTAAAGCATCTCAAGTAGTAAATTACTGTAACTACGTTCCAGTAATCTCAACTTAAATTGAGATTTTTCTGAAATCAGAGATAAAAGTGGAGTTCCAGCTCTTGAATACTTACTGTAATTAATTCAGAATACTATTTCTGTATAGTGATGTTAATTTTGAGTCCATCCTTGCTTGAAAATTAACATTAAGTAGCATGCCAATATTTGAGTTGAGATCATGCTCAAAATGAGATGCTTCGCCCGGGGAGATCCGGGACAGGTTTCATAGATGCCAAAATATATGGTATATTACTATCTAGGTTTAACTGCACATTTACTATACAAGCGTTAGCATAAATCAGCAAATGCAACCAGAATTGGATAACCTAAGTGAATACGTCGGGAGGTCGCCAACACGCGAACATCAGCTAAATTATTCTGTTTATACGGCGTCCATTGAATTGTTATGTTGTATTGAAAACTCGAGTCTCTAAGGAATCGCGAAACATATTATAGATTCCATTTTCAGGCAAATTCCTCCCAGAAAATAGCTGACAAGGAATTGATATACGACTGAGATGTAACGTTATATGAATTTCTGTTTAACATTACGACATCACCTCAATGATTCTTTTTCTCAGTTTACTGGGACTAAAGTTTGACAAAGATGTTATTTAGATGCTGACTTTCAGACACTATCTGGCTACAATTTATTGCAATGCTACTCTTGCGAACAATTAGGTATTTTGTTAACTTCTTTGTAAACAGCTAGTTTCTCGCAAATTCTGTGATTTTGATGCATTATGTAAATTAGCACTTTGATTATTTCTTTTCTTTTTTGCACAAATTCTGTCTATCATAACAGTGATATGGTTTATTGTATCTACAGCGGACAGTTGTTCGATATTTTTGAAAACGATTTTTGATACAATTGTTACAGATTTAGTGCATTATGTAACTCAGCACACTTTTGTTTTCACTTTCAGATAATCGCAGAGATTCTATCTATCATAGCAGTGATATGGTTAATTGTTTCTATAGCCGGTAAAGGATGGGTGGTGGTTCGTTTCTTGTACTTTGATGATCAGACATGGGTCTGGGGATTGTGGAAAACATGTAACAAACTAGAACAACAATTCAGTGTGTGCATTCAAGAAGGTAAATCTTTTTTACTTAATTAAAAATACGAATAACCCCGAATTTGCAAGGGTCCCAAGCATTTTCTTAATCCATCAAACAGTATCATATTTGCTTGGCTTGGGATAAACATCCGGGCTTATTCCTCTTATTATTAGATTTGGTATTTAAACTGAGAACCGTTCGAAAGTTTTAGAATTTGTGGTTCAATCACTTTACCTATGCATACTTAATGCAAATTTGTTTGATAGAAATTGTATCCGCTTTTTATAAATGACATTCATCTTGATTTGTTTCACTTATATATCAACCTCTCCAGAGCGGACGTTCACAAAGAAACAAACATTTAAGCACGCAGTATACATGAACTAAATTTTATAGAAACATTGTGATTGCTATGTTTACCTCTCTACAGCAACAACTCCGTAAAACAACCCGGTGAAGTTTGTGTTTCTCATCGGATGTTGCTTTAGAGAGGTTGCACATTAATATTACCGTTTGTTACTTTCAGAATGGATCACAGCATGTCTTGTACTCAGTATCATGGCGTTAATCCTGTGTGTGGCCGCTACAGTATGCGGTATCTTAGGTATGAGAGACACTATAATAAAGAACAACATATTTTACATTGTTGCTGCTGGATTCCTTATTGTTGTCGGTAAGCTGGTTGCTGGTTTTCTTCTTTCTCACTTTATTCGTGTAATTGCACTAGGCTCCTATTAATCTGTCGATTGCCTTAAGAAAGTCGCACATCGTGCTTCATTCATTAAAATATCAGACAAGACTATTTGTGCTTTGAGATGATCGTTAAGCCCCATCGCATGTATAGCCATGTATGTGTCATTGTCCACAAGTCATTACTGGAGTAATGCAATCGCAAATAATATTGGTTATTTGCGCACACGTACTGGTATTTATGAACTTTTCGAGTGGATATAATTGCATTGTTGCTTCTCATTGCTCTCTGGGTTCGAACCTAGCTATATGTGTTACACATATTATACACACTTAAGAAAGTGCAAAAAGTTAGTGAAATGTACCACTTATTCCTTCGTATATTTCAGCTATTCTCGAATTTGTGGTAGTGGTGACGTTTCCTGTAAAGTTCGGTCAAGACATCATCATGGTAGAGGCCGTGAGACGCTGGGAGTTTGACTGGGCGTACGGCTTTGCTTGGGGTGGGCTGGTCTTTAGCATCGGCGCTGCCATATTTTTCCTATTGCCAAATAAGTACACATATAAGAGGACTAAGCACTCACAGAACAACAATTATTCAATGGCAGAAACAGAACCAGATGTGTGAGACTGGATTCAGAGATGTTGTGGATTATTATTCCGGAAGAAACTGTCTGAGGCTAATCTTAGAACATTAAACAACGTCAAGCTTAACTTACAAAGGCTTATAGCTGCAGTCATGTGTTGAAAAATTGTGTTCCAAAGTGTGTCACTTACTTACATATTCACTGTAGTCATACATGACGAAATACATACGTTTTTCTGATTAATGTATTACACGTCTCTAAAACAATTGATGTGCTATGAACACTGAACAGTGCTAGCCAAGATTTTGTTCAAAGTCTCATAGAGTGAAAGGATTTCATGTAAACGTTCATCATTTTATTCAAAGCATTTTCTTGCCATATTTTATATGCTTAATTGATTAATACTTTAAGCTTCTCGAATCCATTATTGCCAAATGATTTCAAGCATGCCATATTAACAGACTCGTTCACTGAATGTCTTTATACAAATGCTCAATATATTTTGCTAGCCGATGGTTTAGTGTTCAGGATTAGAAGTAGTTTTTATTCAACAAAATACTAACTTTGTGTTATTCAGCTATGATTTCAGCTGCATTTACGAACATTGGTTTCTAGTAGCATTGCCTTATTTCTATACCTCATTTCTTGCGCCGTCCTATTTGTGCATACTTTTAAAATACAATAATTTTGTAACAGTTATAAATGTATAGTCTGATTATGCAGGTCTGTCACGTGTATACAAACATTGGAATATAATAACATTGTATTTACATTTTAATATGAGAAATTGACAGTGAAAACCACAACCTTATTCACTAAGCTACGTAATATTAGACACTTTTTTCATGTGTCGTTTTGGACCTACACAATCTTAAAGAGACATATATGTAGAACTTATTCTGAATAAACTTGTGCCGTAGCTCAGTGGTTAATATGTTTGACATCTAATCTGGCGACCCAGTTTCAAATCCTACCACATTTCAACAGAAAGCAGAAAAAAATAAAGAAAAAGACAATGATCATACAAATTTCATTGTTGGTGTAACTAAGTGACTGGCCTGGATAATCAATTTCTTTTCATTTTTTAAAATGCATTGCCATCATTATATTATGTATTGTATATATCATTCTACGTACATGTTTGCAGAATGTCAGAATATGACCTAAATTGAAACCATGTAGATCACATGTTGCAGTGTTTGTTCCATTAAAAATGGAATGACATGTGCAGTTACTTCAAAAACTAAGGCTGATCCAAGAAATATCTTTGTTTGGAATGACCAGATCATGCATTATTTCAAGTGTGTTGGTATGTAAGGTTCATTTTAAAGAGGCATTTCCTATAACTTTGATTGTTTTAAAAGAACATGCTAGTTATAGGGAATGCCTCTTTAAACAACTTTTCTACATCCAGATGAAAGGCCAAATCAGTTCCTGGAACTTGTATGAGCAGGTAGAAATTACTCCATCCAAAGAATGTCAGACTAAAACAATTACTACTATTGTTAGTGACTCAAAGGTTGCCAGAAACCAACAAACATTGGCAATAAAAAACAATGTTTTAACATTCTAGATTGTTGAAAAGGGTCATAGATCAACAGTGTGATTAACTTATTATTCATTCTTCAAGTTGATTTGAAATTTTGAATGTAAATAAAGTTTTTTGTCTACCCGAGTTTGTTATGGATATTCTAAGTGCTAATTAGTGTATTTGCCCTATTTAAATAGTTAGCCAATTACCTACTTTCCGAGGTTATTCCCAATTCCTGCAAAATGTATTTTTGACTTTTTTTATTTAACTGAAATGAAGAGGCCTGTCTGAATATATGTATGTAGATACTCTCAAAAGTGCAGAAAACACGACAAACTAATGATTCAATTTATTTGTGTATTTCTACTATACTATATATATATATAATATGTTCATGTGAATGGAATCACTAACATCACAACTAATACACACAATCATGCTATGTGTAGCTTGGAGAATTTGATACGACTCTCGACCTTCTATTAGCGTAATATAACAACTGATAAATTATCTTCATCTATATAATCCTGGTTGTATGATTTCATACGTAGAGAGTATCAAGAATATACGCAAGGTACAATACCAACACAAACCTAAAGGAAAAATATTGCACAATTTGCTCAAGGAAATTAATAATATTCAACGCAAGAGCCTTGTAATATATTCATGCAGAAAGGTCTGGATCATGTCAAATTCTTCAAGCTATATATGAAGTTGTTAACAATATGTCAAATGCAAAAATATATAAAAATATCTTGTAAGAATTATAATTAAATAAACAGCTGCCATTTTCCTTGCATTTCTCTTCCCTGCATGGAAACACAAAATACATCAAATAACTTTACAATAACATTAAACATAGATGATAATATTATGAGCACAGCACATTCATGTCAACAGTAAACAATAATGGAGTAAAAATTCTCATGCAATATATATATTACTTTTTTGAAAATGGATCATTTCAATAATCATTTCTTTAACAAATTTTGACAGAAAATCTCAGGGTTGCACTAGGTGTTGAATATTAAGGATCATTTTGATCAATTTGTGTAGGATTTTACCATATCATAGTAAAATACTTAAAATTTGAAGGATTACTGATCCCTTCACTTAGGGCAATTTCACAGGTAACAAGCTCATTTGAGGGTCAAAGTAAACCCTTCACAATGCGTAGATTATGCAAAGCATTCTTGGTCCCTATTTTTCAACAGCATTTATATATGTACATCTATTCAGCAGACTTCTCTATGACATAAACTACTTGAGATCGTTTTACAACATTTGCTACAGTTTTGTATTTAAATGATCTCATATCACCATACAACTTCTAGATTTCATTATTTAAACTTTACGTTATCACTTTACATTAATTTACAATTTCAGCTCCATGATTTCAGTTTTGCATATTCATGTGTTCACGATCCTCAACGTAGATTTGTTGACATGATTTAGTAGTCTGGGGGAACGACTACATAAGGCTGATGTGGTACAAGCTTAGTCTTGTCATGACAAACTTGTACCCACTTTGGTTTTACAAACGCCAGATTGGGATTGTCAGCTATTGCCTGAAATACAAAACAATGGACTAGCATCACATAAACAATAAAATATTGATTAAATAGCAATAAGTGTACAACAAAGCACAGGTTTTTGTTACAGTCTTGGTGCCTTCAAGAAGGAATTAACACAGATGTAGATAGTGCCAGGACAGTATAGCAATTTTATTTGATTTTAAACAACTCATCCAAATTCGTCACAAATTTTTTTAACCTATTTTGAGTGACAATTCCCCAGAGAGGGATCTGCTCAGTAATGGCAGAAAAAAAAGAAGAAAACATATTAAAATATGATAAAAATATGAGTGATAAAACAAATAATACTCAAACACGCAGTTAAAATAAACCAATTCAATTTGATTGTCAGAGAGCACAAACTATGCATATCAGTTTTTAAAAGTTTTTTTTAAGGACTTGTTCATAAGCAACTGTCAATTTTATAGCTACAAAGTATTTACATCATCAAAATTGTTGTCCCATTTGGATGTTGTCACAACATATTTTACTTTCTCACTCATGTAATCTTCCAGCTCTCTGAAATAAACCATAGAAATAATGGTACCAAGGAAAGCAACACTGCAATTCTGAATGTAAATGGAATCCGAAAAAGTTAATTATGTTCAAACAGAATTCACTTATTTAACCAATGCCATCAAGGGTAGATGGCTATCTGTCTAAATAGCCTTGTAGTAGAGTCAACTTTGCTAGTTATAGGTGTAGGGTTTAATCACAGGCCACAACATACCTAAAGTAGTCAAAGGTGACTTGACAATCCATATTATAAAATTAGTATAGAGTAACTACTACTCTATCAGAAGTCAGAACCATGTAACCAGGTAGTCTGTATAAGAAAAATAGTTGAAATACTGATCAACAGTGGAACAAAAAATATTAAAATAGAAAAGTATTTTTTTTAAATATGCACATGACATAAAATGTACCCTGCATATGCTGTGATGTATCTGATCATTGCCCGTCTTATTGTAGCTTCCATATTGCCGTAGATGAAGAAATGTTTCTCTGCGAAGAAGTCGGGTAACTCCGGTAAACCTGAATCGGCATCCGAATCTGTAGCAGCCACACCACTTGTACCTGAGGGAGAGAGAAAACAAGACTGAGCAAATGTTTACACTAGACTTGTCTATTTATAATTTTGTAATTACCTGAGTTCTAAGACAGTAGAACATTCCATAGTATGTAAGGTATGTTTTTTATGTTTTTAAGAAAAAACCTTTTCAAGCTCCCTGAACAATAAATGTCCCAAGCTAAAACACTGTCTATACTTCATCCATATAGTCGTATAAACAAAAATAAAGTGAGGTAAACATTTTGTGAATTGATTATTCTTAAGAAGTTAGCCAAGATTGCAAAGTAAAATTATTTCTTTTTGCAAATTTGAAAAGGTTATTTTCAGTTTTTTAATCACCCTTGTAACATAAAAATATATTTTCACAAACTTATCAATTTTGTCAATACAGGAAAATTAATCCCTCACATGAATTTCAAAATTTTAAAAATCTCCACAAACCTGGTTTTTCATCTTCATCAGTATCTACATCATACGGGTCGCCCTTTATCTCCGCCTTCACGTCCTTGACCTCAGCTTTCATCGGACTCTTCACTGGAGTTTTTCTATTCTGTTTTTCTTTTATTCTAAGAAAAAATAAGAGTTAAAAAAATTAACAACATAAACATACCTTTAAATCACCATCATTTCTTAGAAAGGTTAATCTATTAAACTTAACCTACTCATGCTGCACATAATGTATTGGATACAGATAAAATGAGAGAATTCTCAGAAAAAATCAGAGGAAAAAATTAGTAAAAACATGATTTCTTTCTATTTTCAGTATCTAATTTTTACTTACTATCATGGTTTAATAAATATGTAGGAAATAGTTGATTGAATTGGGTCCACAAACACAGGGGACTCGGAAAATGGCTACCAGTAATTAAAGGAGACAAAGGCAAATAGGCATAAAGGCAAAGTAGGGGACTCGGAAAATTGCTATCTGTACCTTCTAATTTCTTCATCGGTATCGCCCCCAGAATCTGTGTTACCCCCATACATATCATCATCATCATCATCAACATCAACCACAGTACTACTGCTCGGCTTTGGTTCGACTTTCTTAGGTGCTGAGAAAAAATAAAGAAAACATTTCTTGGAACTTTGTTCTTGGCAGTTTAGTTTCTTGTTCGGTTATGCATAAAATAACAGACTTTTTATTTTCAGTGTTAACTTAAGGATGCGTCCAATTATTGCTTACAATTCTGGTTTAAACAACAACTGTGCTACTGCTCGGCTTGGGTTCTACTTTCTTAGGTGCTGAGAAAAAAAGAGCAAATACTTTTTAGGTGCTGGGAACAATGTAATACCTATTAGAACTTTAGGTCGAACAGTTTGTGTCTAGTCTAGAACTTTTTGCTAAACAAATCAAATACACAGGCATTATCCAACATTCAAGTGATTAAATACCCAGATATAACCATAGCTATTGCATAAAATATCTGACCAGAAATTCATGACAATATACACAACTAGACAAAGTGCAAATATCTATGTCAAGTTTTATTGAATCTGACCAATGGTTCAG
Source organism: Spisula subtruncata (assembly GCA_963678985.1). Classification (NCBI taxonomy): domain Eukaryota; kingdom Metazoa; phylum Mollusca; class Bivalvia; order Venerida; family Mactridae; genus Spisula; species Spisula subtruncata. Next base: position 1,472,295 of record OY787672.1, read on the forward strand.
GACAGGGTGGCCACAGAAAATGAAGAATGAAATTCCCTGATTATTCCCTGATTTTTCCCTAACCAAAAGGTTATTTTCCATGATGTGTGCGTTGTTTGCGACCATGGTTTAGTCAAGGCTGTTTTATTATTTAACATAAAACCTAAAGACAATATAGGATATGGTGCAAACTTTATCTTACTATTTCTTTTTGATGCTACCTGATAAGGTGTTTATTTAGATTAAACTTATTTTGCGAGCGAAGCGAGCTGAAAATTAACATATCATACTTTTTCACCAAAACAAACGGCAAATAATCAATTTCAAGACTATTAGATTTCTCCAAATTTGTAAAATTCCCTGACAATTCCCTGATTTTTGCCAAATTTTGAAATTCCCTGATTTTTCCCTGCAGGGAATTTATTTTGGGCATTTTCCCTGTTTTCCCTGTTTTCCAGAGTCTGTGGCCACCCTGCAGGAGAACAAGTATGGTCAAACTTGTCTTTGAAATCCATCCATATAGACATTAAACAGATGTCCAACACAAAATCTCTTCCACACTATAACTAGGAGACATACCGGTAATTGTTTTTTCTGGCATAACTACAAACATACAAACCTTTAGGTGTAGATGTTGATGTTTTGGTTTTTGTAGAAACAATTTCTGTATCAGAATCCTCATCCGGTGATTCAGCATCTCCAAGTCTATAACTATATACAAACACACAATGTGTACTAATTATGTCAACCATAAATATGTCTTAACAATATCACAGAAAGACCATAAGCTGTGTCATGGATAATGAAAACAAAAAGGTTCAGTCAACCCTTATGGCCAGGCAGAAGGCTTTCAATAATAAGTAGCTAAGTCATTCAATTTGAAAGTTTTGTTACAGACTGATAGGAAAATCACTATAAGCCTTCTCATCAGTAAATGTTGGGGCATTAAAAAAAGTATAAAAAAAATTCTGTTAGAAACTGTCAACTTAGGATACAAAAATGAACTAGCTTCATCTAATAGGCCTAATTGCTATGGCCTGATTAGGCAACTAGAAAGCGTATCAATTCATATGGCGATCAATTTGGATTTGTGGCCCAGGGTATTACCCGAAATCATACCCAGTTGGCTTGGACTGACCAAACCTTACTAAAATCATTCTGTCATGATAAATTGACTGAAATAAACATAAAGACCGGAGGACCGGTGCGGTACGTCGATGTTCCAGAGTGGTCCCTGAACTATAACGGGAAGATGAAGAAAGAAGAAGGCAGGATGACCCAAAACAAGCACTCACTCTCTCCATGGCAACAACTTCTTCTGTTTATAACAATCATTGATCCACTTTTTATCAACAATTCTACCTTTACCCGACACTTGGGTGTACTTAGGTGTGTTCACAAACGCACATCTGAAAATATAAACCAACTAATCAAATTCTAGGCAAAAAATTCATGTCAACCAATCATAGGGCAGTCAAATTTCAAGTCAGCCAATTAGGAGAGTTACATTTTTATTTACAGTCTGTATCTTGTATTTTCAATCTAGTTAAACACAGGGAATTATATTTTTAAGACAGACATCACTTATTAGCTCCACATAAAAATAAATCCATCACAATTCTAATAATTTAGCATAGAAAATACAAGTCATCATGTCATAAATGTTTTAAGCTAAAGAATAATTTATGTAAGAAAATAAATTGTACATTAACTGAAATTTTAGTCTAACTAATCGAAGTCAAAGCAAATAAATAAGACCAACCAATCAGATTTAGATAATAAGCATAACTTTGACTTAAGATTTGAACAGCTTACATGAGATGAGTACATCCTTTTCCCCAGTCAGGTTTATATGTGGCACCCATTGCTTGGGCTCGGTCCCGCAGCTCGGCCCTGTATGGATTCTGATATCCACTCATAACGAACACAACTTTATCCATCAATTTACGGAACTCTTTTACCGGTGAATCTTTAGGTGGCTCAGCTAAATAAATAAAAATATACTGATAAGTCAATAAAGTAATATCAAGTGCACAAAAGTCACGATTAGTGATCATAAACAATTTTCTAGGGACTCATTATCAGTCAGATGAGTATTGGATTGCCCTCCCGAAAGAAACAGACAGCTTCTGCACATGTGGACATACATTACTAGAATAGAAGCAGAAAAATAAAGCCTATCTGGCACTGTTCTCAAACCATGGTTGTCTGGGTTACTAAGCAAATATGTAATATCCACTTTGCATTTCAGGTAAAAATGCAAGGGTCAAAATTATTGTTTGATGGGATTTGATTTTGTGGTTGAAGGTGAACCACGAAATTCACAAAACTTAAACCCCCACAAAGATTAATGATTTTACAGTTCACTAAAATCTTATCTCACTAAGTTTCAGCAATATTTGTGAAGTAATAAAGGGGAAATCTTTTATCAACCTTTGTGGTGTCATTTTTCCAGGAACTTTTTGGAGTACTTACATTTGGTTTTCTTCATAGGAGGTGGTTTTACGTCCTTGCCAGAGTCTTTAGATGCTACAGAACTAACACTAGTTGATTGTTTACGCATTGCTGGTTTAGGGATGTCCTCGTCTGTGTCGTCATCCTCACTGAGGTTATGCTTTCTCTTCTCACGATTCTGTGACTGGAAAAATAAAACATAAAACCTAGTTACAAAGCAACCTCTGTTAAGATATCTCAAATACCAATTACAGCTTGAATTGAGATTTTGTTTGAGCTGGAGCTCTTAAAATGTTTCTGTAATAATTACGAAGTATTGTTCTAATTTGTTATACTGAGTTTGAGCACAGTCATTCTCAAACTGGAATAACCTCATTGAGAGGAGACACTATCTGAGCTGTTATATGAGTTGAGATTTAGATCAGATTGAGTGCCATAATGGCTAAAATCCTTCAACGTAAAAGTTCTGACAATCTGCAAAACTCAGCTAGGTACTAAGTATTCCAGAGAAATTTCAATGAAATCTACACCATGGTTAAGGAGAACAAGAACAAACAAACGCTGTGATATCCATCCAGCCAAACAAACAGCATAAAATCTCCCAACCTCTCAACTATTTGTGCAAAACAAAATAACCAAACATACAGGTGTAGGTGGTTTCTTCTCAGTAGATGGTTTCTTCTCTATCTTTGGTGTAGACTTTTCTTCTTTAAAACTACTGGACGGTGATTTTATGTCTGATGATGTGGTTGGTTTACTGGTGTCAGCTAATCTTGAAGCTGCACGCATTGCTGCTGCTCCTGTAATCACAATTTGAATGTTGACTTCCAACTTAACTGTCACACAACATGGTAGTTTAAAGCTAAATTATCTGTATCTGTCCAAAACTTTATTCCGAGCATCCATTTAATACAAGGAATCAGGATGTTGTTTCACACATGACCAATAATTGATGACAAAATGTTAACTCTATCTATCATAAAAATCACAAAATGTATGGCAGACAAAATACTAATTATGCAAGAGTTGTTTCCCTTAGACTTCAAATCAAGCATTCATTGGTTACACTTTGTTATTCTGACTACAAACCAAATGCAGGCTGCACATTGTTTTCTTCCATCTTATGGTGTATTTCACCTTTGGAACTTAAGTTAAAGTGCTCAGTATGTGAAAGTTTGTGAACAACCCTGCATAAACAATAATACATATTATTTAATGCACTGATCTTGTTTAATTGAAACCTTTGTAGTTGTGTACAATTTTTTGCCATTTAGCAGAATAATTACTCCCACCAGCACAGAACTGTATTTCTAGCAACAATAGTCATAGCTCCTTCCTGCACATGTTGAGGTTATTCATCTGTTAAATACGTGAAATCCTGAAAAAACTGTAGGAGTTGACCCCATAAGAATACTTCAACATAGGAACTGACAGAAGGACACACAAACTGAATCCAGTTTAACCCCTTACAACTAGTTGTGCAGGGGAAATGGGCTTTAAATCATTGCTTTGGGTTATGTGTGGGCATTGCTCCGTGTAGTTGTGTTGTGATGTTACTGTTTTCTGTGCTTGGCTGGTTAGGTTGAGTGCTTTTTTCCCTTTCCAATTTCCTCACACCTATCAAATGTAATTGACTTTCTAATTGAAATGATTAAGGAACTACCTGCTAAAGGGGGTGGTGTTGCTATGGTTTCTGTTTTACCACGATTGGAGAACAAGTTGCCTGGTTTAACGTCGTCAGTTTCTTGTGTCTTGATTTTAAAAAATCCCATCTTTTCACCAGCCTAGAGAAAACATTGTTATTAATAATAGTAATAATAATAATAATAGAGCTGATTAAGTATTAATCACATCAGGAACAATGTGATCAATTTTTGAGAAGATAAAGAAAATCTGACTTATCTCCAGGTAAGGTTTGAAGATCTTAGGACAAAGGGTTTTTGAGTTATTGAACGGACATCATTTCGGTCTACCAAAAGACATACATGAGTAAGGCAATATACCTCATCAAAGATGGTGGGCATAATTAGTCTTTTACCTGACTGAGCTCGAAACAAGTATGGCAGCCACTGCAAAAATGACATATTTATTGGTATAATAATTCAGTGGGAATTTAATTTTTTGTAGTTTAGATCATTCATGAAATCTATAAAACTAAATCTCCACAAAAATGGTAATCTACAATATCAGAGGTGTCTACAGGGCCAAATCTAAAGTCAGGAAAGTCCTATACGGTCAAACTTTTTTGCCACATAAGAGACCTTCAATGACATTATTTCCATAAATTACATAGACGTCTTCCGAATAAATTAAATTCACTATAACATTGCCATTTCTAATAATAATTTCAACAAACAACTTTTATTTTGGTAAGAAGTCATTGCTCTTGCAGAAGTGATAAACAGAAATACCAGATTCATCAGGAAAAGTGACACTCCTGTCAATATGTACTCACCCCAGTCTCCTTCTTCTCCCCTCCACCAGGACCACCAGGGCTATGGAACTTTATAAAGGATAAACCAAATGCACTAGTCTGGAAATAAAGTGAATGTTATCACAACTATCAGAATGGCTCTAATGTCATACAAATATATTGACGGTTTCAAATTAAAATAACGAATAATGAAACACTTCTTTTCAGGATAGGCGAAATACTGATTTTCATGAGGTGGACCCACAACTCTCATATACTGTAAAATCATTTAATTTTTATGTGAAGAAGTTTCGTGATTTTAGTAAAAAAGACCATTTCGATGGGACATGATTTCGTTGATTTTGCATTTCAATAATAAATAAGAGGGTAAAAATTATTGTTCGATGGAATTTGATTTTGTGGTTGAAGGGGAACCACGAAATCCATGACATTGAATCCCCCATGAAAATGAATGACTTTACAGTACTCTGTTATTTAGAAGGGAAATGGGTTATTGATACACAGGATTAGTATCGCATGAACAAAATTCTTATAATAATGGATATAAACACACACCTGCTGTCTGCATTTCCTAACATGATAAATATAAAGTATTTCACTAAGCAGGGATCCAGAACATATCAGGTTATATTGTACATGCAAAAACAAACTATTTACTGTGCCGTCTAAATAATTGACTTACCTTACTAAATGGTTGAGTACAAACAATTTTAACTCTGTCCCATTTCTGACCTAAAACAGGGGCCGAGAGTTTACTTGAATCAAACATCCTTACAGAGTTCCTGTTGGTCCCATTTCTCGCTTCAATAGGGGTCATAAAGGTTGATGCAACAAGCAATACCTGAAGTAAAATATAGAAATGTCCAACTTGATAGCTTAATGAAAAGAGCATAGAATGTGAGCTGAGTTAGGTTTGATCCCAGGTTGCAACATGATCTTAAAGACAACAAATGATAGATTTATTTTATTACATTACCACAGTTAAGCAGTGTTGGGCGGTAAATACCGGGAAATACCGTCCTGTCCAATACTCCCAAAGTGTCCAATACCGGGAAATACTGGGAAATACTGGTCAATTGAATGGTCAATTGGGATTTGTTTGTGTACCAGTTTATTTAAATGTCTAATGAGCATTTGAACTCTCAGGTTTTCACTTGTTGTTCTTTATTCGGTTCTATAATATTCAATAGACCCTGAATTTATTTGAGAGTATGATCTACAAGTGGTCAAATGAACTGGTTAATTCATTGTCAAAATGGTCAATTGGACTGGTCGATTCAATTTCAAAGAGGGAAATACTGGTCAATTGGGATTTGTTTTGAGTACTGGTTATTTTAAATGCATTATGAATCATTTGAACTCTCAGGTTTTCACATGTTGTTCTTTATTCAGTTCTATAACATTGAATAGATCCTTAACTTATTTGAGAGTATGATCTATAAGTGGTCAAATGAACTGGTCAATTCATTTTCAAAGTGGTCGATTGGATTGGTCGTTTCAATTTCAATGTGAAAAAAAAAGAAATCTAAAACACAATAATTCTTTAATCACTAAGTTATGATTTAAAAATATAGATCCAATACACTTGTTACAAGCCCAATTAAAATATTTAATAATAATTAATATACTTATTTCAATAATGAAAGTTATAATGTTATACTAGAAAGTGCATGAGAGAGACTGTTATAAATAATTAACATTGATAATCATTTAGACTTGTATAAATTGGCTTAAACTAAAGCAAAATTGCTAGATTAGGTCAACTAAGTGTGAAGTGTGAAACTGACAACTAACAGATTATGTAATATTATGTCATATTCTTGCAGTTAACAAAGCGTTAGTCTGGGGGAGTGTTTACACAATGGACATAACCCTAGGACCCCAGGGGCGTATGCAGAAATTTTTCAGAGGGGGGGCTCCACCTGGGGAGGGGTGTCCCCTCCCGCGATCGATATTTTTAAAAGGCCCTCTGAATTGGTGCAATTTCCTGCTATCTAATCACCATAATGCTTGACAAATGAACATACAATACTTGAACATTAAAAACAACCAATTCATTGAAAAATGTTTAAATGTATAAAATTCAAGAAGTTAGACATTGATTACATATTTAATGTAGATACTTTTTATATGGTTGTGGACCTAAATATAGGGTTGCACTCCTCTTGTAGTGGAAAACTTAATATCTATTTACCCTTTTTTTAGTCAGTCTGCCTTGTGCGAACAGACTTAAATATCTGCCAACAGATTTTTAAAAAATCTGTCTTCAAGGGAGGGGGCTTAACCTGCGGGGGGTTCGGGAGGGCTCCCGTGGTAGAAAAAAAATTAACTTGCAAATTGAATAGGCGAAGTTTCCTGCTATGTTATAACCATTGTACATGCAGTACAAACATGAATAACATCAAAGTTATTGGCAGTGTTTCAACGCACAAACTTCCACAATTTGAGTCATGTGCAATTTTTTTTTAGAGCGACCGAGGCCTGATTCTCTGTCACTCTCACACAATTGGTCTGGGAATTTTTGTCTCAGACATACCATTTAGATCTAAAGCCATGTATTTGTTAATAAAAAATCGTGGATGCCAAATTTCTGTATTTTGAAAATTAGTTAAAAATTGCAAATTTTATATTTAAAAAATCACCATCAACTAAACCACGTTACTCAATATAGTTGAAATTATATCACAAAATTCATAGTTTCTGAATCCCATCACTATCAGTAAATACAGAAAAAAATCAGATCAATAATTTGTGTACATGTATTTATAATAATATTATAAGATTATAATTTCTTATGCCTGTGGCTAAATGTTTCAGGGAATTTCATTGGTCCAATGTTTCCCCTTTAGCCAATCAGAGAGTGTGGTTAATCACCAGCAATCAATGAAGCATGTAGTTTACCTAGACTAGTATAACCTGTCAGGGGTTTATGCCTGGGGGTTACATCACACTGGTCATGGATCTAACTGTTTATTGGGGGACTGGTTAAAAGGAAATGTAGCTATAGTGGATAAGTTTGAAATTTTAGGGGGCTCATTTTTTATAAAATGGTATCTGGCCAACCAGCTGGGGGGGCTCAAGCCCCCTAGCCCCCCACCTAAATACGCCCCTGGACCCTACCATACAAAATAAATATATTCTATGGACAATTTTCTACACAAAGTGCATGAGTTTCCAGCGTCTCATTGAAGAGAACTTGTATGAAAAAATAGAATTTAAAACAAATAATAACAAAAAATATATTAAGTATATTATCAGTGATAACCTAAATTACACTAGGTATATATGAATGTATGTACATTGTGTGTTATATGGAAGCATAATTTCATATGGCCAATTCAATCGACCACTTGTATTGTCTAATTGACCAGTATTTCCCAGTATTTCCCGGTATTTACCAGTATTTCCCGCCGTCCTGTCCGTTACTCAATCGACCGTCCGTTATGCCAACACTGCAGTTAAGGGGGTCAAAGCCACGTCAGAAATAACAATTTTAACAGTTGATGTTTCATTTTCGAACCGAAAAGCTGATGATGACATGTTTTATCGCATGTATTGGAGAACATTGTTCTGTCATTTGTTCTCATGAAATATCACAATATCACAACTGGTAAAATGACCTCCCTTGAGTATCAAGTTCCAGTGTTTTGTAAAATATTTACTGGTACTGTAACAGTAAGATCAAAATCTGTAAATCTGGCACTTTTCTTATTTTTGCATAATATTTGTATTCATGGGTGTTATGTTTTGAGTACAAAACAAAGACAGTTAGAAGGGCAAACTAAGAAATCACAAAAATTTAAAGTCCACAAAAACTATTCTTTTTACAATACCTGATAATCTTTATCAGAAGCTGCAGTAGACTTTCCAACGAGAACTTCAACAAAAGCAGATCCCTCATTGCCAATATCAACACTGTGGATTTCTGTTGCTTTCTCAAACTGAAATTGAAAGGACCATTAAGCTTATTTAGGGTCATTTTAAGCTTTCAATTGAACTGTACATCATTTGGGTTATGCAAAATTACATGGACTAAAGTGCTAAATATAACAAGAGCATTGCCTATGAGTGCTGGAAGCTCAACTTTCTTGTTATTTGATAGTAACAAGGGCTGATAACTCAATAAATATAGGTCACAGGGTTATCAGCCAGCAGTATGGACTCCTCTTGCTATGGCAAACAACTATATCAAGTTTCAAGTTGATACCTCTTGTAATTTTCCAGAAATTGACCTTAACAATAAACTTAACTAATGTGGAAGCCAACGCTGATGCTTACAACCAGACTATGACAATAACTCTTGTTTTCTTCGAAAAGTCGAGCTAGAGTCTACTTCAGGTTATAAATCTGTGGTCCATGTAATATTGATAGTACACATATACTTGTTGGAAATTAAAGTTATCATTAGTCTAAAGTACAGTTCAGAAACATTGTACAAGTCATCATTTCATACATTCAAAATGGTGCTCAGCACTACTACCACAGGCCTCTACACTAACTTTTTGACTGATATCACAGAGGGAACCCAACTTTCAAAACTTAGTGTCCCTCCAGTTTCTAATGCGGAAAAATAACTGAAAATAAAGAAAATGTATTTAATACATGGTTATGGAAATGTAGGGACCCTGGAGGAACACCAAGCTTGTCAGAACTGATGTCTCTTACCAGAATTTGGGTTCCTTGGGATTATGGGATGCTGTAAGTGTTGAAACCCGGTACAAAACCAATATGATAAGTTTTGAAAACAACCAAGTGAACTAATAACTAATAATTAGTCAACTACGCACCTGAATCACAACTGAGGCACTTTTCTCTCCAGCTGCGGCACATTTCCATTTATGTGTTCCTTCTGGACGGAGAATGTTATCTGCTGGATGATTCTACAATATGTAAGTATAAAACTGTTACATATGCATACACTACAGTAGTATTATAGACATTGGTCATTATGTACCAATCAATTATTCCCACCCGGGAATCGAGTGGCAGGTATACCTTAAGGGGTAGTAAACTGACAATCTTTCCAATAGGTATGAATGTGAAAACCTTACCGACTCTTGAGTCCTGAGGAATAGACATAAGTCTGCTTCCAAGACCTGGGCATTACTACGTCATTATATTATCCCCGAGGATTTAGACAGTAAGCATTGTCTCAAGGGTGGGGACTTAGACATCAAATACTTATCAATGTCTATTTCCCCCTGAGTCGCCCACCACCCCCTCCACCTTCAATGCCTTGAGGAACAAAATATTGTATTATAAATATGTTAACAATTAATTCATAAAATGATAAAAATACTAAATTTAAATGATGTAACATCATCATGTTTATTTTTAGTTTTTGGCCAAAATTTAGTTGTAGTCATGATAGAGAATACATTAACTTTATCATTAAAGTTGGTTTAGACTTTCTTGTACGATGTTTAAGAAAAGTAAGTTATAAATTGATGGTCAGGTCAGGGCAATAGAAAAGCAAAATATTGACTTGTCCATTATGCAGAGACTTTCTGCTTATTCCATAGACTACTCTGCTGCTCAAATGGACAGCGCTTGTCTGGTTATTTGGTAGCATGGAACTGTTTTTGCTTCATCCGCTATATACTATTGCAACAGTTATTTGAATCCATGTATTCCCATCACTGCGGACGGGCCGAAATTTTATCTTCGTGATGTCAAAACCCCAGCACTTCCACGGCCCTGCAGGGGACAGCTGATGGTGAATCTCAGGTATTTCCCTGGCCCCTGAAAACTTAATAATTTTTTATTGGCCCTGGGACCGAGACTTGTTCATTATTCATAATATAGCAATCTTTTCATCCATGGCATCGCTAAGTGTCATTGAGTTCTCAGTAGTAGTAATTATCCTGCACCACGTAGTAGACAAACCAAAAAAATTATAAGCTACCAGCGAGGGGTCGCGGCTAGCAGACCGTTGTGTAGGAAACACAGACTTTTTCTTTGGCCCAAGTTTGGGAAGTTTCCAACACTTCTTTAATAACCAAGCCTGTGTTACTTTATATATCTTATGTTCTTGAACATTGTTCATCTGTTTTGTGTGATTTATATGCCCGAGAGGGTCCATAATTGGTATATAAAATTCTATTCCAAGTTTCTTCAGGTTGTGTTCCACCAAACAAGTAGGATTATTAACTGTATCAATGTGTATGTCTGGTCATTGCCTATCTCGGATGTTGACAACTAGTCTACTCTGTAAAATCTGATTGTTTACATCGCGAAAACATGTTACAAACGAAATATTTCGAACCTTATCTTCGCTGCTTGAAGACACAACATGCTGCAGCTTTATTTCCGGCATAATTTGTGCGAGGACAAATCCAGTGAACGGCGATGGTGGATGAAATCAACAGAAATGACAAGTACAAACAAAATTGCTGAAAAGCAAAATTGCAAATCTTCCTGTCGCAGTTACTTCCCTTTGCGTTGGAATATCGCGCTAAAGCCCGTTCGCCGTAAGGTTTTGTACGGAAACACAGACTTTAACCATTCCAAAATGGATGCGCCCGGGAAATGCTAAAGGTCAGAGGCCACTAAAACCAGCACGGCTGCCGATTGGTTGAAAAAGTGTAGGGAAACCCGTAAGCATAGAATTGCATACAGAGTGATTGGATAAAAATGCTTTGTTTACAATTTTAAATGGTTGTCAAAATCAAGGAATACAATGTTTTCTGTGCAATTTGAAACATTTGACAAGTGCCTAGCTGTATAATTTACTTTTTGGTGGCCTTTTTAGAAAATTGTGTGATTGGCAGTATTTTGGGCATTTTGGTCACTCACTGTGGGGGTAGGGATGTTTCAATGAAATTTGTGAAAAATCAAATTGGCTTTGCCTATATACTGAGGTTATTTTTTTGTCATTTATGAACTAATTAAATAAATGAATATTGATTTTTGTGCCAACACTCGATTTTAAGAACTGATTTGGGGACTTATGCTATAATGTAGGTCTATGGGAAATGCAATAGTGGTCTCTGACCTAAAGCCAGAAATGGTTGGAAATGTATCGCGCTTGTTATGTGAGTAAATTGTTGTGGTTTTGGTTTTGTTCATTACTACACATGCCTAGGTCACAGATAAAACAGGAAATATCTAGTTTAGATAAGTTTTTTGTAAATAAATACAGAAAATATTGAAGAAAAAGCTGTAAATCTGATGGGGGGGGGGGGAGAATCAGTGTATCTATTGTGGGTGGGGAGTGCTGATAGATGTAGTTATGGGAGAAAGATGGTTAAATGGCCAGATGGGACTGTGTCAACTGAAAGGGCTCACAGGATGTGGCATATATTTGTTGCACCATAATTTGCTGAAACATGATGCGCGATTCCCCCACAGGGTCTCGGCTGTCAGTTCAACTTTTGCGGGCAGCGAAATGCGCAACCAAAAACTTTGCGTAAACCCTAGACATTTAACATTAGAAATCCATGACATCAACATGTCGCGCATTCACTGCTTTCGTGCCAAGGTTTTGAAATCTTGCTATTTGACAGAACCACTATAAGTCTGGCGTGTAAACCGGTCGTTGTCGTTGTTGGAAGGGCCCGGCTCGATAACTTTCTCGGACGCCTTTTTCGCAACAGGGCTGGTCAGTCTTTGAATTGTTGTGCATTTGCATACTAATGTGTTTCTCTATTTCTTTCATGTAGACTATACATAATTGCATGCCTCTTCATTCTGTTTCATTTATCATCTCTTGGTGTTTTTTTAATTTCAGCGCGTAACTGATCACTGCGTAACTGTATAGCTGCATGGCCGTCCACTGGTATTTGGCATTTCGCAGCCTTGTAGAGTTTTAAACCAGAGTCCGCTGGCCCATTGTTGACATAGTGAATAGGTACTGGTAGCACTGCTGAGCCTACCTGGAAAATTGTTTGTGTATTTTTTAGGTAAGCTTCTTATGACAGTTTGGTTGGTTCCCCCAACCCTTTTAGTGTTGGGGTTCAGGCGCGTTATATGTAGCCGGGGAGGGGGGAGGGGTAAAAATATACCCTCACACTACCAAGAAAAGGTCAGATTGGTATAAGTTGTTGTATATATATATGGGACTTATCACTGCACATATGTATTATGTGAGATTTAAGGTTATTCCCATCTAAGAAATAATATTGGACATTCACTTTGTCAATTATTTTGCATTTCTCTCACAGTTTTTTGTGGTATTATTTCAGTATAAGTACCAGAGCATAGACAATAGGAAATTGGCTACTGAGGGATCAGATATGGTTCAAAATTAAAACAAAAGACATATTTTTGTTTGCAATAGTTTATATTTATTGAATAATGTAAAACATAGTATTAGAAATAGAATATAATCTGTCTTTAGGTCAGAGGCCACTAAAACCAGCACGGCTGCCGATTGGTTGAAAAAGTGTAGGGAAACCCGTAAGCATAGAATTGCATACAGAGTGATTGGATAAAAATGCTTTGTTTACAATTTTAAATGGTTGTCAAAATCAAGGAATACAATGTTTTCTGTGCAATTTGAAACATTTGACAAGTGCCTAGCTGTATAATTTACTTTTTGGTGGCCTTTTTAGAAAATTGTGTGATTGGCAGTATTTTGGGCATTTTGGTCACTCACTGTGGGGGTAGGGATGTTTCAATGAAATTTGTGAAAAATCAAATTGGCTTTGCCTATATACTGAGGTTATTTTTTTGTCATTTATGAACTAATTAAATAAATGAATATTGATTTTTGTGCCAACACTCGATTTTAAGAACTGATTTGGGGACTTATGCTATAATGTAGGTCTATGGGAAATGCAATAGTGGTCTCTGACCTAAAGTCAAGTGAGCCTGCGATAGCAGCCTGCAATAATAAAGGTTAAGCACCACTAAATTTCCTAGCCTGCAATAAGACCTTTTTAGCCGTCAATAACACAATTTTGGGGTGTAGGGACCGTGTAGGGCAAAATATAGTAAACATTGAGCAAGAATACTTGGTATACAGACGGTATATATTCGTACGGTTCGAATGAGACCACCACCAAAGCGACTTTGCATGGGTTCGAGCCCGTATACCACACAAACCAGGCACTGTTACCCCAGAAAACCGGGAATGTAGAAAGTACAAAATCCCCTCTGGGGCATCGTCAGATGTAGAGCAGTTGGACAACAGTCGGAAAAAAACCATCACTAGGCCCCTTTCTTGGGGCTGAAAAAGGGGCCCGACCCAAAAGACGCCCAAATAGCGTTATGACAAAGGCGACTTTGGATGGGTTCGAGCCCGTGTACCGCCCAAACCATGCTTTGTGACCCCAAAAGACCGGGTATACAGACTTAGTGTATGATCATACTAGTCGAACGAGAACCTCTGCAAGTTCCTATCTTGGGGCTGATAGGGGCTAGGGGCCGGACCTCGTAGTGCCTATCATAGCAGTGTATTTAACTTTGCGTTTTGGGCCGGTTTCGGGCCCGAACAGAGCCAAAACCGGGCTCTGTGACCCCGGAAGACCGGGTAAACAGACGTAGTGTTTGATCATAGAAGTCGAACGAGAACCTCAGCAAGTTCCTATCTTGGGGCTGACAGGGGCTAGGGGCCGGACCGCATAGTCTCTATAATAGCAGTGCATTTAACTTTGCGTTTTGGGCCGGTTTCGGGCCCGAACATTGCCCAAACCAGGCTCTGTGACCCCGGAAGACCGGGTATGTAGATGTAGGGCAGGTGGACGAGAGTCGAAAAATACCGTCGCTATGCCCGTATCTTGGTGCTGAAAGAGGGACCAGACCCCCAGAGTAGCACAAATAGCGTTTTGTCAAAGGCGACTTCAGATGGGTTCGAGCCCGTGTACCGCCCAAACCATGCTTTGTGACCCCAATAGACCGGGTATACAGACGTATTGTATGATCATACGCGTCGAACAAGACCCTCTGTAAGTTCCTATCTTGGGGCTGACAGGAGCTAGGGGCCGGCCCCATAGTCTCTATAATAGCAGTGCATTGAACTTTGCGTTTTGGGCCGGTTTCGGGCCCGAAACCGGCCCAAAACGCAAAGTTCAATACACTGCTACTATAGGCACTACGGGGTCCGGCCCCTAGCCCCTATCAGCCCCAAGATAGGAACGAGCGGAGGGTCTCGTTCGACTCGTATGAGCATACCCTACGTCTGTATACCCGGTCTTTTGGGGTCACAAAGCATGGTTTGGGCGGTACACGGGCTCGAACCCATCCAAAGTCTCCTATGGCATAACGCTATTTTGTCTACTTTGGGGATCTGACCCCTCTTTCAGCCCCAAGATAGGGGCCTAGCGACGGTATTTTTCGACTCTCGTCCACCTGCCCTACATCTACATACCCGGTCTTCCGGGGTCACAGAGCCTGGTTTGGGCTCTGTTCGGGCCCGAAACCGGCCTAAAACGCAAAGTTCAATGCACTGCTACTATAGGCACTACGGGGTCCGGCCCCTAGCCCCTATCAGCCCCAAGATAGGAACGAGCGGAGGGTCTCGTTCGACTCGTATGAGCATACCCTACGTCTATATACCCGGTCTTTTGGGGTCACAAAGCATGGTTTGGGCGGTACACGGGCTCGAACCCATCCAAAGTCTCCTATGGTATAACGCTATTTTGTCTACTTTGGGGATCTGACCCCTCTTTCAGCCCCAAGATAGGGGCCTAGCGACGGTATTTTTCGACTCTCGTCCACCTGCCCTACATCTACATACCCGGTCTTCCGGGGTCACAGAGCCTGGTTTGGGCTCTGTTCGGGCCCGAAACCGGCCTAAAACGCAAAGTTCAATACACTGCTACTATAGGCACTACGGGGTCCGGCCCCTAGCCCCTATCAGCCCCAAGATAGGAACGAGCGGAGGGTCTCGTTCGACTCGTATGAGCATACCCTACGTCTGTATACCCGGTCTTTTGGGGTCACAAAGCATGGTTTGGGCGGTACACGGGCTCGAACCCATCCAAAGTCTCCTATGGCATAACGCTATTTTGTCTACTTTGGGGATCTGACCCCTCTTTCAGCCCCAAGATAGGGGCCTAGCGACGGTATTTTTCGACTCTCGTCCACCTGCCCTACATCTACATACCCGGTCTTCTGGGGTCACAGAGCCTGGTTTGGGCTCTGTTCGGGTCCGAAACCGGCCTAAAACGCAAAGTTCAATACACTGCTACTATAGGCACTACGGGGTCCGGCCCCTAGCCCCTATCAGCCCCAAGATAGGAACGAGCGGAGGGTCTCGTTCGACTCGTATGAGCATACCCTACGTCTGTATACCCGGTCTTTTGGGGTCACAAAGCATGGTTTGGGCGGTACACGGGCTCGAACCCATCCAAAGTCTCCTATGGCATAACGCTATTTTGTCTACTTTGGGGATCTGACCCCTCTTTCAGCCCCAAGATAGGGGCCTAGTGACGGTATTTTTCGACTCTCGTCCACCTGCCCTACATCTACATACCCGGTCTTCCGGGGTCACAGAGCCTGGTTGCCTCAGTACGCTGCCTTTTCTTATACCCCAGTATTATTGCAGGCTAGGAAATTTAGTGGTGTTTAACCTACCTAATTGCAGGCTGGAGTTATTGCAGGCTATTTATCGCGGGCTGGCTTGAGTTTGGTCCGAATGAATGTTTTGTGGCGCAATTTTTCTCTCGTGGTTGTGAACGAACCATTCATCTTTGTGTCTTGAATATAGTTTAAACAAATAGTTGATTCCCGTTTCTGCTGACTGACGTTTACTTAGAAGTTAGAGATTGTCATTGACCACACTAGTGAGAATGACTTTATTTTTGTCTGCTGAAGAATGTGTTTACACAAGTTGTTACTGGTAGGTTTCTACCTTGAGGCTGTTGTATAAAACTCCTATGTTTCTACATTGAGCCTTTTTTGCGAAACGGTTTGCTATCTATGTACAAGTTCGCTGATAGCATGTCGTTGCCTAGATGTAGTAAAGCACTACCTAGATGTGGGGCAATCTGCTAGGAGATTTTTTAATTTCTGACCTTTATCTCCATCGCAGATGTGGACTAAAGTGTCATATTTGTGGAAGTAGCGCCGATCAAATTTTTATCGGCACTTGAAAAGGTGAATGAAAAGTTGTAAATACCATGAAATATATAGCATGTCCACGAAGATCAACCCTTTTTCTCGTTATCTGCACCAAAAACATCCATAAAACACTCAGCGGTTCGTTTGTCCGACAATTTTAACACGACGAGGTCGCACTTTTAAATTCCACTACACAGCTATTTGTTGTTGATATGCAGATCGCATTCCCCTATCGACCAATCAGAATACTCGATGGAATGAGTTTCTAGAACAATGGAGGATGCTGGGAGATCTTCGGCACTATTTGGTTTTCACAGTGATGTACACTGGTACGCGTGAAACCAATTACACTGAGCTCGCTCGGGTGAAACTAAAAACGAAAAATTAACGAAGAATTGTTGACAAATCGAGCTGATTTTTCTTGTAAACTGATAGTTAATGACTTATGAACAAAATACCATAAGTTAAATGAATTTTACTGCTCGCTTAGCGATTCGCACAACGTTAGCATATGAATCAGACACGTGCTGCGCTCATCTGTACGGGCTGTACGGGCGGTATACGCGTACTGGATACTCACAGTTATGTTTACATTTGGATTTTCGGAAATTACACGTGCTGATTTATTTATCGATTTATTGATTATAAGGACCAATATTAACAGGTATTCTGTACCATTCGTTTATTTTTATTATATTTTACATGTTCAATGCTGAAAATGGCTCTAATTTGGCTTAAAAGACAGAATTCATGAAACTCAAAAACTGATCAATAAAGCGCATAATGGGTCTTGACTTAGAAGTGGATACTCTAAGTCGAGATTGTTTGACTAAGCACTACCAAAAAGCGCTCTGTTGCGGATTGGATGCAACGGGTTCCTGTTTCTTAGCATAGCACTACCGAGCTCTCGATAGCTAAAAAAAGTGCTACATAGTGCAAAAAATGGAGCAAAAAACTTCAAAGTGCCATGGAGCGGAACCGAAGCTCACTGCAGGCCGTTGCACGAGAATGCGCTCGGTCGCATAGCAAAGTGTTAATAGTTAACTTAAGAAACAGCTGCTATCAGTGAACCTGTTTGCCTATAGCGTACTGCTTTGCTCTAGGCGAGCGCTTTCTTATGCAATGGACAGCTTCCTTAGGGCTGTGCTACACAACGGACTGCTAGCCGTGAGCACATATAAATGTTTTCGCTACATTGAGTGCTTTTTTGAAGCATGCCGTTTCTTAGAGTTGCGCTTCCAAGCGTTTAATAGCGCCTTGCTTATGCAACAGCTTCCTTTTGTATTACTAAGGCACAGCCGAATGCGGTACATTTCTACCCTGAGCCCGTTATATAACTTAAAGGCACAGCGAGAGCGCTTCTTTTCACCAACAGCAGCAGCTCAAGATCTCTACTGTCTACATATGAATTAATGTTTTTTTTCTGCTTTACATGTTCTACCTGTAAATCGACATTGAATTTTAAAATTGTCAGATATTAAGAATGTTCTAACAATATTTCATATATTACATTACAGTGAGGAGAATGTATGGCATTTGTGTAACACAGTACGTAACAAGAAGCCTGATACTCTACACAACTGTTACTGTGTCTTTATTTCAAACAAGGAGAAAATGGTAAATATTTATGTCCAAACTTATAGACACACTCATTACTGTTTTCATGTTAAGAAACATTTTGTAAATTGGTTCAGAATAATCTGGTGTGTAACCTGTCTTTTATTAGCAATCTGTCTAACCGTGTTAACTTAAAGGTGCATTTGTCCTGGCAAACTCCACATTCTTTCTGTTATTCTCACCTTGGTGTTTTGGTCACTACTGAAATGGTTTTCTTTGAAAACTTATTAGAGTATTTCCAACTCAATTATAGATGAATTGGTTGCTATCCCATCACATGTTTTGGAGCCAATGCAACCATTTCAAGAGAGCTGTCTGGCAGGGGAAATATGAATAGCCATGCACTTATGATTGTTCCAGTCGAACACAAACAAACCACACTATAACTAGTTTACATGCTTAAATCAACACACTCAAGATGAATGTTTCACGAGTTATTAGGGCCCTGCAAATTTTTTGCAGGTGCCCTATAGGAATCACCCTGTCCGTCTGTCTGTCCGTCCGTCTGTCAGTCCACATTTTTCATGTTTTTTCTTAAAGTCCCATTAACGCTCAAAAGCAGTCATATTTTGTGCACAAAATGAGTTACTTATCAAGAATGTATTATGTTTTTATAAATATTGATTACTGTACAACAATAAGTTGACTAACACAATATGGATAATTCTGGCCTTTCATTCTGATGTTTTGTTTACTGTTATACACGCCGAGCTTATTTTCGTCAAGTACCGAGTGCACGCAAGCGTGAAGTTATTCACATACGTGGGCGAGTACTAAATCTCGGTGTCCCCGGTATCTTTTTGAAACTATAGAAACTGACGGTATCGCTGGTTAAACGTACTGTATATTGCCTTGTATAGAGTAGATTTTGTTATAACTAAGCTTTGGTGGGATGGTTGGTATTACTTATTCACAAACATTGTGATAGTTTTCTATTTAACTATGTGCTACTTGTATATTACACTTTTTCATCTGTTAAAGCCAACGCTTCTTTGCGGCAGTTTTTAACAGGATTGACAGAAATTAAAATATTCATAAAATATTTATACTTATATTTTAAACTAAAATGTCTAAGACCTGCCGTCCACTAGGACTGGAAGGGTTCCCGAAGCAGAAATTTGCCAGATCGAGATGTTCGGCATGTCCTCGCGATGTTATGGAACCCTTCCGCATCATTTCACATCTTCGGGATGCTTTCTGTGAGGCTTCGTAATCATGTAGCCATCCCGAAAGGTTTCCAAAGTCGAATCTCCCCGAAAACACCGAAGGAATGAGTTCTACACACGGAAGCTATGTCGATTATGTTAAGATCACAAGCCGAAAAGCGAAAAGTTACCAAAGGCACCAGTTGGTCGTGGAAGAAGTGATGCCGGGTCATCAGCGTATATCTCGAATGGCAGCGGATGCGATGCCGTCAGTTTACCAAGAGGTTCAGATAGTAGTTCAGCATCGTCTATACACTTAACCAAATTTCTAATTGGCCACCCTAAAAGAACATTATGTCACCTGATATATTATGACAATAAATCTTAGGCTGTTTAATTTTGTTCATTCCACGCACTAATTTATCGATTTCCGGAATAAAATGGCTTATTCATGTAAAAATCATCCATGCGTAACGGCAAACAGTTTTTGCACGTTGGTCTCGTAAACAGCTTGGAATATTATCGTTCTTGGTATATGAATTTGTTCCCTGTTGATTGACTTTTCTTAAAAACACTACAATTTGTGAGAATGAGCCATGTGGAACGCGCTCATGATGTCAGATTCATGCATACATTGAACAAATTTCTGATTGGCCACGTGTCTTTATAAATTAGTTTTTAACAAATTGCTTTTAGAAGAATACAAATAATCGAAACCTCGATACTGTCCAATTTTATTGATAGAAAATAAGTTCCTCGCACTAATTCGAGTTAAACCCCATGTTATTATAAATATCGCATTTTTCAAAATGGCGTTTTAGCATACATGTCTGGATTTTTGTCATTCTGACACCCTCAGCGCGCCTCATGTTACTTATTCTCGCCAATATCCATGCTTTTTATTAAATGAACTTGAAGGGTTCCCGAAACGAGCATGTTGTAATCAGCATCCCTTCCGCATAGAACCTGGGTCTAGTTGACGCAAGGTCTAAAACATTATTAAATAGACACTTTACTTCTCAATATATTATATTATAACCTAATGAAAACAATGTACCCTTTAATTCACCCGTGATATATTACACTCGATTACCCTATAAAATATAACTGCAATAGGATACCGGCGATTACCAGTACCGGAGGATACCGGTTGGTATTTGACTTTCATTTAAATGCATAAACATGTACTCGCATAAATTGGTCATCAATATATGTGTCCTCGATATATTGCGGAACTTTACGTACTGTCTTCGGAACGACCCGTCGATTTCAGATTGTAAACAAAGGAGTATTTTGTGTGGTGGACAAAATACTCCTTTGTTTACAAATTGACGATTTGCGGAGATTATTATTCTTAGGATAAAAGTCAACATAGATCAAATATATGCTGATTCTATGCCATTTGGGGAGCTCTGTAACCTGCCAATGTTTCACGGTCTTATTTGTTAGTAAAATATTGCTATTTCTGAGACTTTATGGGACTTTAATAACTTGCAAACCGTTTAAGGTATCGACTTCAAACTTTAGACATAAGGTCACAGCAACAATACACAATTGTATGCCAAGTTATGTTACTCCAGCTACAATATTGTAAGAGTTATGGCCCTTTACAAGTAAAATTACAATTTTCCTCATTTTTCATATTTTTTTCTACATTACTTCAAAACCGTTACAGATATTCAAATGAAACTTGCTAAATACATATTGACAGTGACAATACGCACATGTGTAGCAAACGGCAACAACTCTAGCTTTAATAAATTTCAACTAAATTAAGCATTGTAATATTTTTGGACCATTATATTTTCTCCCCCACCCCCTGATAACGACAGGGCCCTGATCACGACAGTGATGGTTCTAGTTACCTTTGATATTTTTCCAACTCTTGAAAGTAGTTGGTCTAAAATCTGATGTATGTCCACTACCTCTCTTCTAGTCAAAATATTGATTGGTACATGGAAGGTCATATCATTTCACATTTCAGGTCCCTTTATGGGAGCAAAAGGCAAGCACATCAGATGATGGCGTAGTTTTATGGGTAAGTAGGAAACATATTTTAATTTAGTCCTTAATTTAATGGCACTTTGTAGAATTACGATATTGGCATTTAAGATTTGTGTTGGTATCACATCTAGAGCATCATTGTGATACTTCCCGATTATGAAAACATACAATCAGTGTTGTAAACGTAGACAATATATCAACTGTTAAATTATGGTAATCAATAGGTCAGGCTCCTGTCAATGTGGCCAAGCTATACTAATGTTTCATAACAACTTATATTGTACAATTTACCCTTTCACTGGTAGTAAGCAGTTACTGAATGCAGTCTTCTTTTGGTTTGAAATAACAACAAATATTGAATTCTTGTCTTCTTTTTCAGGATTATCATGTGATATTTATCCATCAAGACGAGAATGATTGTTATGTTTATGACCTGGACTCTAGACTCGACTTCCCATGTCAGGGTCAACGCTACATTGAACAGGGAATTCGCTCATGTGCTGGACTTAAACCAGAATTCCAAAGGTAAGATGTAATGTCATTTGCTTTTGATCATTGTGACTGCTCAATTCAGATGAACTCAAACTCATGTTTGACTGTTTGATCCATAGATTTAGCATAGATCTATAAAGCACTGGCTACTTATGCCCTTATGAAACTAATGCATATATTTGAAATTTATATCATAAGGTGCTTCTTTTATGAGCCTATTTTCAAGAAAATCAGAACTTGTCATGTTGACCAAACTGAAGTTCTTGTTTTACCATAAGTAAAGAGTGATTGCCAGACAGTTTTTCTTGTTTTCGCCAAATATTGAAATTGTAGTTATGACCTTCTCATTCTCAGCCAGCAAAAGTTACATCATGGTACTATAACATAGTTTACACATCTGACACTGATTGGATCTGTCCATATTGAAAAATGGGTATGTTCATAAATCATGAAACATGTAAACATTTTCTGTTCTTTTAAACATGTTCAATATGAAATTCACTTTAGACATCCGTACCTATATTTCAGAATGTTCCGAGTTATACCAGCCAGTGTATTTCTTGAGACGTTTGCCTGTGACAGATCTCATATGCTGGATAAAGACAATAAATGGTTAAAACCTCCACCATCCTATCCATGTATACAAACCAAAGGTAACATTTGAAGCTTATCTGGCTTGCTTCAAGAGCTTCTGAATTGAAGTACTGGGCCGGTATTTATAAAGCAGCGCTGAGTGGAAAAACTTAAATATGTTTACTTAAATTCAAAATTTATGATGCACATTTCTAGGAAACAGGAAAATGATCCATGTTTGCATATGAAGTGATTATGGTGGCTCTAGTCACAATGCTTTGAAAAATTGTGCCCAATCAATAATATTGGTGGTTTGGGTTAAATGAGATACTTAAGTAAATATCAATGTTTTAAGAAAATTAAAAAATTTCAACTAAGATGCTTTATGAATACCGGCCCTGGACATTAGAATAATGCTGATCACGAAGCTTGTATAAGTTGTGTATAGCCCATATGATTTTCTGATATTTATGAATTTACAGTTATTCTTATATCTCCCCATGTCTTTCATGCAGACCAGTATGTTATGATACAGACTTTACTTAGTACTTAAGCATATCATATCTTTCATATTCATGACTGTTTTGTAGTTTACCTAAAACAATGGATAGTCTTTCAATAGTTGATATCCGGAACTCTGTGCAAGGTGGTTTTCAGCTTAATTTTACATGTAGGTATAAACAAATCCGGCCTAGTTAGACTGGTTTTGTATTCATATGCAAACACACCTAGCCCCAACTCTATTGTCCAGATATGAATATTCAAGCGTCACAATGATTATAACGGTAAAATTGTATTTATACCTACAGATTAGTGGAGATCCGGAGTAGGACTATTTTAAATAGCCATTTGCTTAGAGATTTGCTTTACTGATCCGTTTTCATATTTGTATATATGCATGCCTTAAATTACATTGTTTATTATTTTTCTTTCAGTTTCCACCAATAATATAGATGACTACATCAGTATGGAGCCTTCTGTTGGTGTCGGTCAAGTTATGGACTTTTCTCAATTCTGTGATAAATTCAAGAATGCTGCTGTCTCCTGACATAGGACGTAGAAGACAAGAGAACAAGATATCAGTTCGCGCTTCCAGTGTCAAAATTTAGAATTTCAGGTCTAGTTTGTTACTTTGTGAAAGTTTTTAAGCCTTTTTAAGTTTTAATTTGTTTAGCTCTTAGCACAAAGAAGGGGTCACCCGTTTTACCGGAATCCACGTAAATTACCGGAATAGACCGGAATCCAGATAAATTACCGGAATAGGCCTATATTTCGTTAATAAACATTAGTTTTGCATAGTTTTTGGTTTAAATCAATCTTATTTAACATAAGCAACGTATATGCAAAAATAAAATAAAATATGTTATGAAAAAAAAAAGTTATTGAAATTTTAAAATTGGCCGGCGTCCGTTCGTCATTACGCTATCTATGCAGAATTTACTTGACCGAAATAGACATGTATCTTGTTAATAAAACATAATTTTGTTAAGTTTCTGGTATAATTCAATCATGGATACGAAAAATAAGTTGTTTCTTAAAAAGAAATTAAAATATTTCAATGAAAACTGATTTTACATGAGTTTTAAAAACGGGCATTTCTCGCTCTAACCTCGCGTATTGACAGAGAATTAACGTAACCGGAATCCACTTACTATAACCGGAATAGGCCTATATTTCGTTAATAAACAGTAGAATTGTATTATTTTTGGTTTCAATCAATCATATATACCATAAGTAAATCATATTCAAAAGGAAAATTTAATATGTTGTGTAAAAGTGATATAATACGAGTTTTAAAATCGGTCGTTTTCTGCTTTCAACGCGCGATTTGAATGAGAATTAACATAACCGGAATCCACTTTCTATAACCGGAATAGACATATATTTCGTTTATAAACAGCAGAAATGTATTGTTTTTGATCTAAATCAATCATATATACCATAAGTAATTCATATTCAAAAGGAAAATTTAATATGTTGCGTAAAAGTGATATAATACGAGTTTTAAAATCGTTCGTTTTCTGCTTTGAACGGGTGATTTGAATGAGACTTAACATAACCGGAATCCACTTACTATAACCATATGTATTGTAAGTAAACTATTTCCTAAAGGAAATATAAATATGTTGTGAAAAAAGGATTTTATATGCAAAAAATTGCCATTTCGGGTAGCGCATTACATTTTGATCCAACCGGGATAGGATCGTATTTGTTTTAAAGTCAATATTTTGTATCTTATACATTATTATTGAATTACACGTATCAAAGGCAAGTCATTTCCGAAAGGAAACAGTAATATCTTGAGAGAAAAAGAGTTTATATGCGATTGAAAAAATGGCAATTTCGGGTAGTGCATTACAATTTGATCAAACGTGCGGACATAGGCTCGTATTTTCAAATTTTGTTGTTAAATAAATCTTTTGTATGTTAATAATTTATAAGCATTCAATCAAATGTATCATAGATAAGCTATTTCTAAACGGAAACTAAAAGAATTTAGAAGCGAATGAAAATTTTCTCGGGTGTCACAATGAAGGTGTGGTCGACCGTCAATCATGTGTGTTGGGAGAATACCTTGCAGTACAGGAACAACTATTAGGCCATGTTTATTTCATTTCTTGGTGATCAAAATTTCTGTGAGAGAAAAATGTCTACTTGTCGCCCGAAAACTTTTTTATGCAACAATAACCAACCTCGATCTTTATTTGTATACATCTACGGAATGTACGAGCGAAATGGTGAACTATTTATATTGTTAAAATGCGTGATCGTGTTGAAGATATGCAGTTGTAGAAATAACCAATCTATTTAACACCTTGTCCTTACTGTGTTTTCCGATCTAAGAGACGCGCGGCATCACTTTGTAACTTTAGATGTCGCCGACGCTGGGTACATCACAGAATGTTGTCGGCTAAATATCAGGCGTTGCCGACTTACGTCGGTGGATTAAAGGAAACTGTGTGAGAAAACCACAGGTAACTGTATCATTGCCATTTGATATTGAGTAAATTTAAAAAAATAACTTCCTAAATTTTATATTTTCTACATGACTCCGTAGCTCAGTGGTTATTGCGAGACACTCGTATGTATAAAATTTAATGTTTTTTAAACCACAGCATTACATTCTAGATGATTAATAAGTACACTGTATTGTATTACTGTATTGTACATTAGGGAAAATAAAATGCACACTATTGACCGGTTCGTTGATTCCCCTGCATATAGACCTTGTACAAAAAAATAATGTTTCCAAAAAAAGTAAGTATTTTTATCAGTGAAACAGTTACCTGTGTGAAAAATATACATCAAAGGTAACGCAGCCGAACTTTGACACATGCAAATAGAAACATATTGCGACATCGCTCATTTTATAGACCTCGTGATGCTTAAGACGTATATTTAATCTTTGTTAGTGGAATAACTCATGGCAGTTCATTAACAGATTATAAATCATATTGTATCATAATGGATTACTAATACTATTTGAAGGTAATTGTTACGTGTTTTCGCAATACATATTAATTACGTCTATATCATTTGTGTCATTTGTGATTAACATAAGGACTCCCTGATAAAGGATTCAGCGACAGGGTCTGTGAATGCATTGACAAAGTGATAGAAAATACTTACGTAGGTAACAGTGGCCTGTTCTATGATGATATTCAGAATCCTTGATATATGTCAGTAATTTTATTCATTAATTGATTTTTGCTGTTCAAAAACGATCATTAGGTTTAATTTTATCCAACTGTTGCACAATGATTAGTCAAGCCTGGGGCTACAAGTATACAATCGACACACAAGATGTCATACAGAATATCCAATAAACAGGTCACTTATCAGTATGCTAGATGTCAAGAAATCTAGTTATAGCCCCAACTCTTCATTCTCATGAATCAGTGTATAGTCAAGTCTCTGTATTACGGATGAAAAACACGCTGGTCGAACGAGAATGAAACTCTTTACACAAAATCTGTGTTTTAAGAAATATTTTAAATTTCCATTTGGAAATAAGTTATTTATCGCTTATATGATCAAATAATAGCAGAAACTAAACAAAATTACCGTAAAAAACGAGATTCGGGTCTATTCCGGTTACGTTAATTCTCATTCAGTACGCGCGTTTAAAGCGAGAAATGGACGATTTTAAAAATTGCACAAAATCTTGTTTTACTAAAATATTATGATTTCCTTTTGGAAATAACTTATTAATAGTATATATGAACGAATTATTGCAGAAACTAAGCAAAACTACCATTTTATAGCGAGATACGAGCCTATTTCGGTTACGTCAATGCGGGAAAATTAGCGATTTTAAAACTTGTATAAAATCATTAATCACCAAAATATTTTAATTTCCTTTTGGAAACAATATAATAATAGTATATATTATTGAATTATATCAGAAATTAAACACAATTACCAATAAATAACGTGATACAAGCCTATTCCGGTTATTTTAATTCTCATTCAATACGCGCGGTCAATGCGGGGAAATGATCGATTTTAAAACTTGTATAAAATCTTTATTCACCACAATATTTTAATTTCCTTTTGGAAACAATATAATAATAGTATATATTATTCAATTATATCAGAAATTAAACACAATTACCAATAAAAAACTTGATACAAACCTATTCCGGTTATTTTAATTCTCATTCAATATGCGCGGTCAATGCGGGAAATGAGCGATTTTAAAACTTGTATAAAAGCATTATTCAACACAATATTTTAATTTCCTTTTGGAAACAATATTATAATAGTATATATTAATGAATTATAGAAGAAATTAAACACAATTACCATTAAATAACGAGAAACGAGTCTATTCCGGACACGCTAATTCTGATCCAATATGGTAATGACATCGTAAAATGAACAAATTTTGAATCTCGAATAAAAATTTTTTTCGTGAACATATTTTATTTTATTTTTGCATATATGTTGCTTATGTTAAATAAGATTGATTTAAACCAAAAACTATGCAAAACTACTGTTTATTAACAAAATATAGGCCTATTCCGGTAATTTATCTGGATTCCGGTCTATTCCGGTAATTTACGTGGATTCCGGTAAAACGGGTGACCGCAAAGAAGAAGAGAACAAGATTTCAGTTTGCGCTTCCAGTGTCAAAATGTAGAATTTCAGGTCTTGTTAACAACTTAACATTTGTGAAAGTTTTTTAGTTTTTTTAAGTTTTAATTTTTTTAGCTCTCCTTAGCGCAGAGTTTAGTTTAATAATATTTTATTGCATTATATATATTCACAAAGGGATTGGGCACAAGTTATGACAACATTATTGTTATATTTGATTATTCGGTCATTAGGTTGACTGGGTAGGGTTCAAGACCCTGTGTAGGAACAACACTCTAATAGCATATGTTTATTGTTTGATAAACTTCTACAAACTAACTTGATTATTGAATCAACATGCAGTATATATATAACAGTAACATTAACTCTGGGTTACAGATATTAGTTGGGACTTCACAAGTAGTTTCCCTTTGTACATGCTACTTATCAATACAGAACACCCCCTTTTTAAAGTTTAAAAGGAATTATTTAAACTCAACAAACTTGAATGTGTCAGTATTAATTGTGAACAACAGGCTTGCAAGGCTTTTCTTCAGAAGGCTTGTCATTTATGTTCATCTCTTCCTCTAATCGTCTGAGTTGTCTCTTAAATTCATTTTAGTGCTTAAGGGTGTCGCGTTGGTAGGCTGACATCTGCTTCAATTCTCTACGCAATCGCGAATGTAGTTTCTGTTTAAGGATGTGGGTCTCATGTCGCCTAAATCTTTCTAACTCAACAGCTTTCTCCACAGATTCCCTTGGTTCCTGATCACAAGTGTAAAATTTCTTCATAACTGTGTCCAATGTCTCGATGGTTCCATATGCACTGTCTAACTTTTCCAAAACATGAGTAATAGTTGAACCAGGTCCAAAGCGTCTTAAGTTTGTCACTAGCACTTTACTTTCATGGCTCGTCTAATTCCAAACATGATCTGGTCTTTGTTGTAAGTATGGTCAGCCAAAACTGCCATAGTCTCATACCTAAAGGTCTTTCAACCAACTTCTCCCTTTCCTTCATCACCATAAAAGATTGAAAACTTGGGGTCATAATGTGATGTTGGCTTAGATGAGGGCCCAAAGCTAAAACCTGATGCTTCTGGTTTAGATAAATAAAAAAATAAACACCTACATATTTTAAGTGCACCTAATAGCAATAGTATGGAAGTTATAATATATTCAAGTATGGCCAATGATAAATTAATTCACTAAACAAAAATTAAACTAATTCATCAAAGTTGTAATCAAGTAGCTATTAAATCAAATGATCAGCAGAAACTTTGCTTGGCTACACAAAATGCTATTGAATATAACCTTTATATAAGTATCAAGCATCTTAAAAGCTTACAGAACTTCATCATAGCCAGATTCTTTCACTGTTGTGAAATGAATTCTGTAACATTTTTCTGGGAGTTGAAAAAACGTTTGATGTTCTCTCGGGTAGATAGGTGTTTGCCACGAGGTAAATTGTCTGGATCCCGAGTTACGTATGACTTTTCAGAATCTTCATCGTATTCTTCTAGAGCTGCAGCTTTTACTGCTGAAACATCAGCTTCTTCTCTAGACTTAAGCAAAGTTAATTCATTCTGTATCATTGCATGTTTTCTCGGCTTTTTGGCGTTTGTAACTGCTAGCTTTTCATCTAGTAACACTTGCTCCTTTTTTAAAAGAGCCTTCCTTTCAGCGTTTTGTAATTACACTTTCGCGGCTGCTATGTCAATGTTTATTAATTATGTAAATTAGTTTGCGTTGTTTTCCTTCTCCTTTGGCAGTGAACTCGACATTTTCTCTCACCAATCCATGTTGAATGTTTCTATGTTCACTGATAGACAATCGTTTGCGCATATACTGTAGAAAATGAAAGTTGGATTAGTTTTTCATTAAAGAGAAATTTTAAAATTTTCACCATATCTACGAAAATCATGATTGCTCACCAGACAAAGCATCCAGTCTGTTTAATTCTTAAACACTATGGATTTGGTGCTCATCGCATTACTCAGTAATAATTATGTTACTTATTTGTATGGGTTGTAGCGGATCGTGTATGTCTACACCCTTTCCTACATAATTAAGTTCAGAAGAGATCTGTGAAAGCATAACCAGCTGGACCTGGAACAACCAGTGTTCTTGTAACAATATGATATCATGACTTTTGAATAATTCACAAATTGTATGGGTCGAAGTCTTAATGTTTTTACAGTTGTATGACGATATGCGCAAGCTTAACGAGGAGACATCGGTCACTGCTACATCAACCTTCGGCGAGGCTGGTGAGCCGAAAACCTGGTTCCCATATGTGTTGTTTCGAACTGTATTCGAAACCGGAGTTCTGCTGTGTCGGGGCAGGGGATGTGTCACTATTCTGTTAGGTGCATCCATCTGTTGTTGTCCGTGGAACACATGACTGGCAGGTGGTAGGATATTCTGACCCATGTGACAAGTTGCTGGGTTAATGGGTGTCGCTTGATTCAGATGTCCCCATGTAGGCTCAGCATTGTACTGGTTCCCTTGTGGTCCCATTCCAGCAGCACATTCACACTGTGCCTCTTTAACTGACCCATCTGAGACAAGTGAAATATCAACTGTATATGACACACCCTTCTTTATTTCTGCATTGTCCTTAAAAGCGCCAATGCCTCCTGTAATTGCCAGCTCTTCCAGGTCGAAAGACCCATCCATTAATTTTTTCACAATTTCAAAGTTAAAGTTTGTCTTGACCTTTTTGCCCTATTTCAGCGCCTTCTTGTTTTGGCGTTCCCTTTTATGTCCCACTAGGGTACCAGTTTCTTCAAGCCAAAATGACGTAGCACGGCTCCTGGACAGAACTACTCATTAAAATATCCACAAAATTTGTGAAATTTATCAATTGAATGTATCCTGATTCTCAGATAATCTGCAAAAGTGTAACCTTTCAAGAACTGAGCTAGAATGTTCACTTTAATTGGAGTAACCACTGTTACTTAAGTGGTTTGTTGTTAGAGCTTGGGTTGGATACCATTTTGTCATTGCGGTCCTGGCTGATTTGACTGCATGTATATGCTGGATGTGCCCCTCTGCATAATCCACAAGCATGTGGGTGTGGGCAATTTGTAGATCTACATTGTGTGCGTTTGTTGTAGTTTCAACATGTGTTATCCAAGAATCGTTTTATTTTGGAGCGGGGAAATGAAGGTCTTGATTTGAAAGCACGAAAGGGCTGGTTTTATGGTAGACTGGGTAGTAAAGCTGTACAGGCCATTCACAAGAATTCTGTAGGTACCCTCACTGCATCTGATGTAGCACACTGGCTAAGTGTGCGGAAATGTGTGTCATGATATTGGAATGCCAAACCCGGTCTACGGTTGGCAATATCCAACAAAAGAAAATACATGTTTGAAATATTATCATAAACTCATACATATCTTAATACTGCATATGGACTGTCTCTGGGCGGCAGCCAAGGCATGTTAGCAATCAGTCGAAGCTGACAAGCATGTGATAGGTGACATCCGTCCGCATTGAAGTTCTGTTGTTTGGATTCGATTGACCAGACCCTCTTCATCCTCCATAAATGACTCCTTTGATGTGCTGTATCGTTCAACATTGAAGATAATAGTGGAAAGGTTTGCCTTGACCAGAATTTTAAAGTTGGAGTCCCAAGACTCCTTTTTTGGACAAAATAGGACACACTTAATGCTGGATTGAATTCTTCTAAGACAAGTCCTTCCTCCTTTACTCCTAACCCTAACCCTCAAAAGTTTGTCAACAGTATCATGACCCAGACAGCATCTTCCTTTGGTTTTAATGTAGTTGTGGACACTGAATCCACATTCACAAGCTACGGAAGTAACAGGTGAGACAAGGACAATGGTGGCCAATACACCAAAATCCGGATATATGTCAGCATAGTTATCCAGAATGTAAGAACGTGCTTCACTAAGATCAAAATTCAATGACTTCAAGACTATTTTCATGTCATCGTAGTCCGTCTCTCCTCCGTTGGCTTTCACTATTTGTTTCTGTTTATGGTCCACTTTTTCTCTTGCCATAATCTGTTGTCAATAGACTAATAGTCAATGTAAACTTATTATTTAAATTAGTTGAGTCATTTTCCTTCTTCTTTGAAGAGTTTGGCTTGAACTTGACATTGTCTCTCGCCAAAACATGTTGAACGTTGCTGTATTCACCGATAGGCAGTGATGTACATACACTGTAAACAAAACAAATGAAAGTTGGATTAGTTTTAACAGAAATTGGGACATAAAGGATAATTGTTATGCCCCCGTATCGATAGATCGGGAGGCATATAGTGATTCACCTGTCCGTCCGTTCATTTGTCCGTCCGGCCGTACGTTCCAAATTGACCGTTTCTTTTAGCATTGATATGACTTGCTATAAAGCTTTCAAACTTGCATGGATGTTGTATATGACCCCTTTCCACATGCCTGTATCACCTGACGCCAATTTGACCTTCACCTTGGCCTAATTTTGGACTTAGGCTTATTGAAATGGCTTCCACGGGGGCATAAGCGTTTATTGAACGCAGTCTTGTTTTAAATTTTAATCATGTCTTTAAAAAATCGTAATTGCTAACTAGACAAGGCATCAAGCCTGTTTAATTCTTGAAAAGTATGGATGCAGTGCTTATCCTTATACTCAGTGATGTGTTACTATCGTTTAATAGATTCAAAAATGACATTGTCCTTAAAAGCTCCAGTGCCTCTTGCAATTGCCAACTCTTCCAGGTCTAAAAAACCATCCATTATTTTTTCACAATTTCTGAGTTGAAGTTTGTCTTGACCTTGTTTGCCTGTTTGAGTGCCTTCTTGTTTTGTCGTTATCAGATTATGGTTGTTATTTGCTCTATCCACATTCCTTGTGGAGTGGTCCAGTCTAGACCTATTTTCTCTATCCTCATTCTATGCAACCCCCCACCGAATACCATGGCCGGATGTCTCAGAGTGATAACGTCATTTAAATCTGAGTAATTTCCACACAGTTGAACTTATTACTTCGTGTTAATAACATCCTTTTACTTCACTGGTTTAGAGTTTGTTCATTTGCTGCACTCCAACATTTTCGAAACTATGTTAGATTTTGTCGGGTCGTCAAGTTCATTACTCTCATGAAGCCATTTCATTGCTAATACTCGGATGAAATAACATAGTCAATGTTAATTTATTATTTAAATCAGTGTTGTTTTTCCTTCTCCTATGAAGAGTTTGGCTTGAACTTGACATTTTCTCTCACCAATACATGTTGAACGTTGCTGTATTCACCGATAGACAGTGGTGTACATACACTGTAAACAAAACAAATGAAAGTTGGATTAGTTTTAACAGAAATAGGGACATAAAGGAGAATTCTTGTAATTTTAACTATGTCTTTAAAAATCGACATTGGAGTCTACCTAAAAAAAATATATATAAAACCATCTGATTACAAACCATTCAATAAATGCGATTAACATAAATAAGTCCTCTATCAAACCACACATAAACATCAAACCATTTTCCAAGCATGGCTAACATGTGTTGTCCACAGGAATATTTTCAGCATGGTGCTGAATGGGTGAATAACCTGAAAATAAAATGAATTAGTTAAAAAAAAAATACATACAGCCTAATATTAACTAATCATTATTACTTTATACGTTACAGGAGCAGTCATCCTTCGAATTAAAATAGATATTGGAAATTGGCGTTGTCATTTATGACTGCTCATCGTCATTGTTGACAGTTTGTGGCGTCTAAATTATTTTATTTTCTAGAGCTGAAAAAACTCAACTTTTTGAGACAATGTTAGCGTCGCTAAATGTAAATATCTTTTGAAAAGTTACCTCCAATGATCCGACTTTTGTGGTTGGACAGACAGACAGACAAACAGAAACAAAGAGACATGAACATAAATTGTGTCTGTGAAGCATTTCATGTTCAAATCTTATGTGTTTTTCTGTTAAATTTTTAGAAACAGCCGTAAGACCTGAGACGTTGGCAGAGATATAAAAGAGGACAAAGATGGATAACTCTGTATAGGAGATTGGCAATTAATAACTCAATATATTTTATATATCATTTATAGCTACAATATTTACTGATGAAGCCAATTAACTGCCAATTATAAACAAAATAACTTTACTGTTTTTTAATCAATTAAATTTAAATTAAACAGCTCCTTGTACCTATGAACCCTAATTTAAAACCCTGCTCAAAACCCTTCAATAGGTAGTCATCAAATAAGTTACCGTTGATCCAAAAAGACAAGGGTCGTAGCTTGACGAGAGTAACAACATTGACAGCCTCATGTGCGTTTGGGCTGAGAGGTTGGTTTTGGGTGGACAGAAATGGATTGTAGTTGGTAATTATTTTCGATTCTTGTTGAAAAGTCGTTGTTATTATCATTATTATGGACAAGCCCCTCTTCTGTTTAATGTCCAGCATGTATTTGGGAAAAATTCTGCGTTTGGGTTAAACTGTTACCTGTTAAATGCTGGCCTGGGATAACCTGGGTTGAAGCCGTCATTGCGGTGGTTTGAACGAAAGGGCTGAGGTTGTTGAGATGAAGAAAGAGTAGTGGTTAGAATCCACAATTCTAAATGGAGCTTATCCCAAGGCTCCTTTGTGTATGCATTGACAAGGCATTACCAGTGTGTTTATCGGCCAGATCCCTGACCAGCTCCCCATACTTCATTTGTGCTTGGGTTTCTCTTGGATGTTTGATAGTATAAATAGACACAAATCTCATAAATGCAATTGTCTATTGATCTATATAATGTATGGACCTACGTTGTTTAGATCTAACTACATTTAAATGAGAGTTTCTTCTACGTTTATTGACTTGTAAATGTAAGGAGGACTTATCGTCGTCAAAATAAAATGATGTTGGAAGTAATTTTCCGAATTTGACATATTTCTAATTCACGATTTTTTTTTGATTTTTTTTTTCAAAATCTGACCTTGAAGGGGACAGGTTAAAGGATAGAAGGACTGTCCTTTGTTACCTTTGGCTTTACTTTTGGTTATTGTCTTTTTGACAGTTCTGTGGACATCATTTCAAATTATCCTCCTACTCTGAGGCACTGGTGTAGAGTCTTCCGGCGATGAGGACTGACAAGAATCAGAATATGAAATATCTTAACTCCAACTTGAGTCAGAACTCGCTGGCCGTCTAGTTTTCCTCTTTTTCTTTGACTTGGAATGTCTATGTTTTTTTCTTTTTTGTCACTTTACTGTGGACCTTTTCCTAGATTGTTCCGAAATCACACAGTCATTGTCAGACTCACTCTCCTCATCATGTTGGTTTGGTGATGAAACAAGGGCGACAGAAGGCTCTTGACCCTTTTGACTAGAAGGACCTCTCCGTTGACCACTGGTACTTGGCTGTGGCACTGATGAGATGCTACCGTCACTCACCTCCTCACTATAGCTGTGTTCAGGCTCCACACGATGAGAGGACCTAGAGGCCTTTCTAGGCTGTGATGGGCCTGGAACTGGCTGGCGATTCCGAGTAATTTGAGGTTGACGGCAGGACCACTTCAGCGGCACAACATGAGCTCATACATTTTGATTGTGTGATGGATGCCGCTTTTCGTATTCTCCTCATCCTAAAAATGCAGAAATGCCATTTATTATTTGAATTAGTTTGTGTCGTTTTTCCTTTCAAGAGTTTGGCTTGAACTTGACATTTTCTCTCACCAATACATGTTGAACGTTGCTGTATTCACTGATAAACAGTTGTGTGCATACACTGTAAAAATGTATGCAGGGCTTGTCTTAATACAAAAATGGCATTGTCCTTAAAAGCCCCAGAGCCTCCCGTTATTGCCAGCTTTTCTGTGTCGAATAAACCATCCATTAACTTTTTCACAATTTTGGAGTTTAAGTTTCTGGTGTTATTCTCTCTATTACAATTCTAATTGCACCTGACTATCGGGTCTTAGAAGTATATGTATGTTCAATCAGAATTTTTTATTACACATATTCCATTTCCATCACACACTCTATCTCGGTCATTAACATTGCTGAATTTCTACATAATACATACTAGCTAGTATAATTGTGTTATCGAGTGGATTATGGTATGGAGCATTCGTCACCAACAAGGGATGAAGCAGAGAGCTCCTTGCTGACTGCTAAGGAACGACATTACTAGTCCAGTGAAAGCAAAGTGACAGAATTGGAATGCCTCCCTCCATTGTTCCACATCTTCATCCGTCCCCGTAAAGCAATGTAAATGTTTTAACTGGTTGGATGAACACAGACTCTTCACATGAGACAGGCCCTCCTGATATATGCCCCGCAGACTTGAAGCATCCCTTAGATGAGGGACTATTGGGCTCACAGGGGAAGAGTATGACTGGCCCCTACAGCAAACTCCTATCTGCTCTATCTACATTCCTTGTAGAGTGGTCCAGTCTAGACTTATTTCTCCTAGCACTACTTCCTCAGGGTGCTCCTTCAATAAGGCTAACAACTGCCTCTCTTCACGGTCGGTGAACACCCGAATCTTCTTCGCGTGAATCCCTATTGTGTATTTGTAGTTAGAAGGACAACAGATGATGCCTGACTCCGGATAATTCTTTTGTAGCTTCAATTAAGTTTTTTTTTCACATTTTCCGTCGCAGCATTATTTGTTGTTTCCATCACATTTATAAGTTTGTCTATTGATATCCCATAGTAGTAAGCTTCTCTATCATATAATAAGAAGAACAGACTGTACTTGGTTGATGTCACTGAGGCTTTGTTCTCATTGAAAACAAGACTTAATCCAGTCATCCCAGTCAGCTGCATGCTGATTTACATACTTGCTAAGAGCACTACTTCATAATCATAATCAGGTAAATGATGTTTTCTGTAAATCTTCCTGTAAAAGTTGCAAAATGTTTATATTTACATCAAGGGAATAACCACTGGAATAACTTGAATATCATCGTACAAACGATGTCCTCTACTGGAATAACTTGAATATCATCGTACAAACGATGTCCTCTACTGGAATAACTTGAATATCATCGTATAATCAATGTCCTCTTCCGACGCTCCTGGAAATATTAGACGTACCCAGTGCTCGGCATTTCGGTAATGTCGGTTGAAAACGATATTCCAATGATCCATTTTGAGTTTATATTTTTGCTTGACTGATCTGGTTAGTGGTATATTCCTGAATGACCAGTTCAGCCGATGCAAACTTACGCAGAGGTAAAATCAAAGTATATCTACACTTACGGTTTTCGATCGGTTCCCGTCTCTAGATTTTACGCGGAATACCATGGAATTGCCGCGGAATTCCGTGTAAATATCTGCCGCGGAGTATTGAGACTTTTTTTCCATCAACTATGGTGATAAAAAGAGAGAATTTTTTTTTTTATAACTTGCCATGGCATTCCGTGTTTTTCCGCGGCATTCCATGTTTTTCCGCGGCAGTCCGTGTTTTTCCGCGGCTTGACGTGGAAAAACACGGAAGTCCATGGAATTCCGTGGAGTATTGGGACGGATTTACGTGGAAACATCATGGCAGTTCCACAGATTATTATGCAATTTCCGCGGCATTATTTCCATGGATTATTATGCAATTTCCGCGGCATTCAATATGAAACGTGTCATCCCTAGAAGCCTGGGTCCCATGCAATACTAAAATAATAAAATATATTTACAGCTTTTTATTTTGACAGGTAAAAGGTATGGAAAGTGGAATACACGGACAAGACGGGTCAAGTTTATATATTTTATTTATAATACCAACGTTTCGGCTATGCAATAGCCTTCATCAGGGTCAAAAACAAATTTCCATATTTTTTTACATGCATGCACAAGCAAAATATGTCAATCAACATAATCTTCTAGTTAATTATTCCAGGAGTTACAAAAAAATTTTTAAATTTTTACACATAAATTTGATATTTTGATTGAAACTGGTTCACTGAATAAAACACTACAAAACACTGCAAAGCATTTGGTTTAAACTTGAAATTTGACTAAAACACTATAAAACACTTGGTTGAAACTTGAAATTTGATTAAAACATTAAAAAGAATTGGTTGAAACTTGAAATTTGACTAAAACTCTAAAAAATATTTGGTTGGAATTTGAATTTAAAACACTTGATTAAAACACTTTAAAACAGTCTATGTCGTCTTCTTCTTGATAGTCCTGGAAGGCTTTAGCATATCCCTCAAAACGACCCGTATACTTTCTATAGGGGTTCCGGGAAATTTGTCCAATACCGTATCTAAAAAGTAATTTAAACAAAAACATTTAACTACTTGTCCGTGTATAGAATTAGAACCCCCCCCCCCCCCCAATAATAACTTTTTTTGAACAGCAAAAGTAATCAGGGGATAAAATCTTATAAAAATATTACTTGCATTATTTTCAAACTACTAGACTCCAGGCATGTGGAATCCCCGACAACAAACTAGAAATGCATGTGTCTATAGAACACAAATACTCACTTACATTATCAAAGACCCAGTAACACATTGACCTTAACAAACTGAAACTGGCATAAATTTATGTATCCATAAATAAGTACCAGCACATATTTTGGCACTTACCAAAATCAAAATATTCTTTAATATATAAGGGAGTGCTAGGATGTAAAGAACAAGAAGAACATGAAGGAAAATAACAAACCCTCCAAAAGTTTTAATTTGCCAACATCCTCGATGGCCGGCCGCTGGACTCCAGTGTTGCTGGCCTTACCAGTCAAACTCCTGCCAACTCGTTTTTCTTCGGTGAAAAGCATCCGGAAGAGTCTAGTTGATGCTTTTCTGGCATCCCTGCATAAACAAATTGAAGATAGAACTTGACTCTACAAGAAAAACAAGAGATATGTTTAAAACATGTTAGCCCATATTGCAGCCCAAAGATCGAAAATGGTAAAGGTCTTATAAACTTTGACCTATTGACCCCAAAATCAATTGTTATCATCAATAACGTGATGTTTACAATGTCTATAGTGCTTATTTTGGAGTTAGAATAGACAAACCTCTATTTTAAGCTTTGAGCTTGAGTCCTTTTATTCCAGTTCTTTGTTGGCTTGAAGACATTTATCATCTGGTTTTTAGCTCACCTGTCACATAGTGACAAGGTGAGCTTTTGTGATCACTCTTCGTCCGTCGTCCGTCAACAATTGGCTTGTGTACACTCTAGAGGCAACAGTTTTGATCCAATCTTCATGATACTTGATCAGAATGTTGTTCTCTATAAAATCTAGGCCAAGTTCTAAACTGGGTCATGTGGGGTCAAAAACTAGGTCACTAGGTCAAATCTTAGAAAAATCTTGTGTACACTCCAGATGTCACCAATTTGTTCCATCATCATGAAACTTGATCAGAATGTTGTTCTCTATAAAATCTAGGCCAAGTTTGAAACTGGGTCATGTGGGGTCAAAAACTAGGTCACTAGGTCAAATCTTATAAAAACCTTGTGTACACCCTAGAGATCACCGTTTTGATCCAATCTTTATGAAACCTGGTCAGAGTGTTGTTCTTCATGAAATCTAGACCAAGTTGAAACTGGGTCATGTGGGGTCAAAAACTAGGTCACAAGGTCAAATCTTAGAAAAACCTTATGTACACTCTAGATGTCATCAATTCTATCAAATCTTCATAAAACTTGGTCAGAATGTTGTTCTCCATGAAATCTAGGCCAAGTTTGAAACTGAGTCATGTGGGGTCAAAAACTAGGTCACTAGGTCAAATCTTAGAAAAATATTGCGTTCACTCCTGGGGTCGCCGTTTTGATCCAATCTTCATGAAATATATATGGTCAGAATGTAGGTTGTACTGATACCTAGACCAATGTGCAACAGGTGAGCGCCCTAGGGCCTGAAATGTTTCCGTCACTGTCATGTTGAGTGGCTACATCACATCTAACAATGTCAAGCATTAAGTTTGATGACACAACGATGGAGGATTCACTTGGTTCCTGTGAATTAAGTGCAATTAAGTGCACTATAAGTTACTGTATCCTGGTGGGAATCTTTGGTTTGCAGATGTATTTCTGACATGTTATGGATGTGTTTTGGACTTGTCTCCTTATTTCTTATTTCTGATCTTTTTATAATTCATATATCCTTGTAGTCCTCATATATTCTTGTGGAGTCCTGTGCAATTTTTGTTTCTGTTTTTGCCGGTTGCTCTGATTATAGATTGCAGAAGAATTCATCATAGTTAACTTTTGGTCCACATCTACGCTCTGTATTCTTAGCCTTTTTCAATTTTTTGCCTATGCCTTATCAACCCAGTCATATGAGGTGGATCAAAAATTATATTTGAGACTGCACTCATAAAACTATTGGACTTTGACTTTTGTTGAGACGGTCTTATAAGTGGTGTTAATGTCCTTATTGGTTGAAAAACTAAAATTAACTTTTATTCACAAAAGTTATCTTGAATTTTTCGCTGCTTTATATATTTCATCATCTGATACTCTTTGCTTTCGTCTTGACTGCTAAAGATTGCTGCTTCTTCTGTGGAGATGTCCTGGTAGTAATCCCCTGGTATCACAGCACCCTGCTGCTGGTTTTCCACCAGATATCTCTTATTGTCCTCGCCAATTTCCACTACTGCCTGCGGTATCTAGGCACATGATTTGTTAGTGCTGCTTTTGTCGAACATCTCCAAAGACACAGAGTACAGTAGGATGGTGCTTGGTATAAAGCAAGGTGATGCTTGTAGACATGGCCAATCACTCTATCGCATACTTCCACAAACTTCTTCCCTTTCGCCTCACAGCGCCTCGTAGCTCATATCCCTATGGGTGCAGATGACTATCTGACAGCGCAGACCGGAGAGACAGCAGGGGAAGTTGAAATTATCTCCTTTTGAGGAGTTGCACTTAAGTCAAAAATCCTCTTAGAATCATTGGTTGAAACGCACCTAAGACGTATCCTAAGACGATCCTAAGAGCAATCCTAGGATATGATCTCAGTAATGATGGTGAAACGTCGCCTTGGTCGTTAGCTATGCCCCTAATTCTACCATTCCTAGTTTCTATTCTGATCTCCTCTTCAACCCGAGAACTTCTCTTGGTATACTGTCTCTAAGGTCTTGCAGGGCTGTTGGAACAGAACCCGGAGTCGGACATGTTAGAATAGCTGTTTTTAGCTCACCTGACCACAAAGTGGTCATGGTGAGGTTTTGTCATACCGAGATGTCCGTCGTCCGTCGTGCGTCGTGCGGCGTGCGTCGTGCGTCGTGCGTCCGTCAACAATTTCTTCAAACGACTTCTCCTCTTAAACCGCTTGGCCAAATTTGATAAAACTTAACAGGAATGTTCCTTGGGTGGACCTCTACCAAAGTTGTTAAAAGATTTCCAGTCTGTCGCATAACTAGGTCACACAGGCTAAAAATAGATTTTCAAAAAGGAAACTTTAAAAATCTTCTTCTCTGAAACCGTAAGGCCTAGAGCTTTCATATTTGGTATGTAACACCACCTTGGGGTCCTCTACAAAGATTGTTCAAATTATGTCCCTGGGGTCAAAATTGGCCCCGCCCCGGGGGCCCTTAGATTTACATAGAGTTATATAGGGGAAACCTTAAAAAATCTTCTTCTCCGAAACCACTTGGCCCAGGGCTTTCATATTTGGTATGTAGACTCAGCTAGAGGTCCTCTACAAAGATTGTTCAAATTATGTCCCTGGGGTCAAAATTGGCCCCGCCCCGGGGGCCCTTAGTTTTACATAGAGTTATATAGGGGAAACCTTTAAAAATCTTCTTCTCCGAAATCGCTTGGCCTAGGGCTTTCATATTTGGTATGTAGACTTAGCTAGCGGTCCTCTACAAAGATTGTTCAAATTATGCCCCTGGGGTCAAAATTGGCCCCGCCCCGGGGCCCTTAGTTTTACATAGAGTTATATAGAGAAAACCTTAAAAAATCTTCTTCTCCGAAATTGCTTGGCCCAGGGCTTTCATATTTGGTATGTAGACTCAGCTAGAGGTCTTCTACAAAGATTGTTCAAATTATTCCCCTCGGCTCAAAATTGGCCCCACCCTGGGGTCACCATTTTACTTAGACTTATATAGGGAAACATATAAAAATCTTCTTGTCTAAAACTACAATGCCTAAGAGCTTTGATTTTTGGTATGTAGCATCATCTAGTGGTCCCCTACCAAGATTGTGCAAATTATGCCCCTGGGGTCAAAATTGGCCCAGCCCCGGGGGTCACCGTTTTACATAGACTTATATAGGGAAAACATATAAAAATCTTCTTGTCTAAAACTACACTGCATAGAGTTTGATATTTGGTATGTAGCATCATCTAGTGGTCCTCTACCAAGATTTTTCAAATTATGCCCCTGTGGTCAAAATTGGCCCCACTCGGGGGTCACCGTTTTATATAGACTTATATAAGGAAAACATATTAATATCTTCTTGCCTTAAACTACACTGCCTAGAGTTTTGATAATTGGTATGTAGCATCATCTTGTGGTTTTCTACCAAGATGTTCAAATTGTTCCTTCGGGTGAAAATTGTGCAGGGTTTATAATCAGGTGAGCGATATTGGGCCATCATGGCCCTCTTGTATAGAACATTTAGAGTTGACCAGTCTATTGAAGTCACTTATAGTCTCTGCATGGTCCACTATCTGACTTGAATTTCAACAACTCAAATCCCAAAAATGTTCTGAAAGCCACCAGGCACAGTGGTTGCGTTGACTTGGATACATTGTACACCTGTCGCTTTCCTGAGACATTGCCAGCTGCTGGATCCATTGTATGCATGTCGCTTTCCTGAGACATTGCCAGCTGCTGGATCCATTGTACACCGGTCGCTTTCCT
Source organism: Spisula subtruncata (assembly GCA_963678985.1). Classification (NCBI taxonomy): domain Eukaryota; kingdom Metazoa; phylum Mollusca; class Bivalvia; order Venerida; family Mactridae; genus Spisula; species Spisula subtruncata. Next base: position 1,514,830 of record OY787672.1, read on the forward strand.
GAGATATTGCCAGCTGCTGGATCCATTGTACACCTGTCGCTTTCCTGAGGCATTGCAAGCTGCTGGATCCATTGTATGCCTGTCGCTTTCCTGAGACATTGCCAGCTGCTGGATCCATTGTATGCCGGTCGCTTTCCTGAGATATTGTCAGCTGCTGGATCCATTGTACACCGGTCGCTTTCCTGAGACATTGCCAGCTGCTGGATCCATTGTACACCGGTCACTTTCCTGAGACATTGCCAGCTGCTGGATCCATTGTATGCCTGTCGCTTTCCTGAGACATTACCATCTGCTGGATCCATTGTACACCGGTCGCTTTCCTGAGGCATTGCCAGCTGTTGGATCCATTGTACACCGGTCGCTTTCCTGAGACATTGCCATCTGCTGGATCCATTGTATGCCTGTCGCTTTCCTGAGACATTGCCAGCTGCTGGATCCATTGTACACCTGTCGCTTTCCTGAGACATTGCCAGCTGCTGGATCCATTGTATGCCTGTCGCTTTCCTGAGACATTGGCAGCTGCTGGATCCATTGTATGCCTGTCGCTTTCCTGAGACATTGCCAGCTTCTGGATCCATTGTATGCCAGTCGCTTTCCTGAGGCATTGCCAGCTGCAAGTTCCTCCCGGCTAAAAAATTCCAACAACTTGTTGTTGAGACCACTCTTCCCTATCACTCAACAGTAATTTGTTCTTACGGTGAATGTAAAACTGGTATATATAAACTAAAAAATAAATACAATCAGATGACACATTAACCCGTGAATCAACAATCACATACTAAATTAGAAATTATATATCTCCGGTAAATATAAACAAAGCACAAAATATGCCTTGCCAATCAAATAACCTGACCAACACTCATTATTGTATACTGGTAACCCCAGTGAAAATAACCACTGAAATTTCAGTGAAATTTCACCAAAATTTCACTGAAATTTCAGTGAAATCCCAGTGAAAGTTTTTGGCAAAATACCAGTGAAATTTTGGTGAGATTTCAGTGAAATTTTGGCAAGATTTCAGTGAAATTTTGGTGAGATCTCACTGAAATTTTGGCGAGATTTCAGTGAAATTTTGATGAGATCTCACTGAAATTTTGGTGTGATTTCAGTGAAATTTTGGTGAGATCTCACTGAAAGATTTTGGCAAAATTTTGGTGAAATTTGGTGAATTTCAGTGAAATTTTATGAATATTTCTGTAAGATCTCACCAAAATTTCAATGAAATCTCACCAAAATTTCACAAAGATTTCAACATATTTCATTGATATTGGAACTTATGTTGTGACATTATAGAAAGTGCAAAATTGAATGCCAAATGATAAAATAAATATAGCATTCATTGAAATGCTGTAGGTAAAAAAACATGCATGTAAAACTGTAGTGACTGGCAAAAGATCTGATGTGTTTGAATGCCTTCAATGACCCAAATATCTATCTTGCATGATGTCACATCACTAGTGAAAGTGACCACTCTTAGTTACCAGCATAATGGATCTAAAACATAAGAAAGAATGAAAATGAAATTAGCAACACTTTTATACAAATATTGAACAAAGCAATGACAATTAAGAACAATTGATTTTAAAATATATACAAAAAGGCCTTGATGACAACAATCATGAATTCACACAATTATAAGACTGGATGTATATACAGCTACATGAACGTATATGCTGCTAAATTTAAATCCACAAATATTTAATACTTCTTATTCAATTTAATCAAATGCTACAAATTTGCTAAAAAATGATTTCCTGAAGTAACATTTAGGTCAAAACTACGAAATATGTACACAAAAAACATGACATATGGCATCTTCAACTACAGCAGAGGTTTGTAATGGATTTCTAAATGCTTTAAAAATACAAATGTAATTGAAAAACTTTAAAGATTTCTAAAAATGTTTCAATTTAAAATCCAGCTTTAAACTATGTGACAGCTAATACATGTATATTATATACACTGAGAAAAATGGTAAAAAAAGGCAAGCACTATATACACCCTTTTTCGCAAAACGTAAAAAGTGTTACAGATCGAGCACTGAAAAATGACAAAGCTATAAAAGCACTTGTATAATAGTGTACTTTTTGTGTACAGCACATCTCCTGATACAAGGAAACAGTTTTGTGACATTATTTCAAAATTCTTCCATGTGTAATATATAAAACTACGGACCAGACCAAAGTACACTTGAAAAAAAACATTAAAGGGAAATAACTCGTAAATGATTCGGGTAAGAGTTATGGATATTTTGTGTGACCCGCCCTAAGAGTATCATCAACAACTGTGTTAGTACTCAAGGAACTTGAATGTTTTGTTTGGTCTAATGCCTATTTAACCGTATTTTGGTCATTTTACAGGTTGGCAGTTTACCCAAAAATCGTTCCTGGTCAAACAAGTACTAGACCCCTCTCCTCCGTAAGAAACTGCCAACTTTCTCACATAAAATTCATGGTTGATATGGAGATTGTAATTTAGTACTTTAAAATAATTTGACCAATGACAAATCCATGGGTTGCACTTATTTTTTTTACAAAGGGAGAGAACTTCTAGAGATATTGTTTACATAATTGAAATTAGTCTTTGGATAGTTTGTATTTGTCGTTTCTTATTCCACGTATTTTATTATTCAATTTTGGGACAAGTGTGTCCATCCACAATTTGGTCCTCTCCTCTTCATTCGAAACAGGAAAGCTGCTGAATATCTCACCTGAAATTACAATCAAAGGAATTTAAAATTAGAGGAAACTGCAAAGAAATTAATTTGGTTAAAAGTGTGATATTATTTTGATCCACAAGTTAATTATACAACCAACATAGCCATGGGTAAGAACGATTTCAATTCATGCAGACTTTGATAAACATTCAAAGTATTCCTGTCCATATTATATTGGTTCAAACCCTGTCAGGAGTAAGTTGTTGTTCCTATTAACAGTGAAATTAACACTTGTGACTTATTACTGAATTTGACCATGTTTCCATAATTTAAGCTTTAAACAGTTACTCCACTTACTGTCACAATCAGACAAATGTAAAGTTGGTATAATTAAATAACGAGCAGTGTAAAGCTATAATGTCTGACACTGTCAACAATAATGGCTCCAGATGACGTCATTTTACTATTTCATATTTTTGCATACATAATAAGCCTAGTGAATCATTTAGTCTGTCTGAAAGTTTCAGACAAAAATCGTCAGTACTTTTCGAGATATTCACCTTTACTTAACATGGTACCATTGTTGAACTTGACATCACAATTTTTAATCCACGATATGATGCCATGACATTGGATGTATTTAGGAGACATAATTGCATTTTATATTTAAATTAAATGATTTAATCACTCATATCTGTATATAATATCAAATTGTTTTCCAATGTTTCTTTCTTTTGTTTTAATATAAATTACTAGCTTATTTATTTATAGGCAATGGACACGATTCCTTCCTATAAAGTATGTTGTTTGAACAAAAACATTAAGTTCTTACTTCTGAGGGCCCTCCTCTTATTCTCATCAAGAGGCCTTGTTCCCTTGCCCTCCCCATACACTGTCATCTTGTCCTTACAGTCATGTGGTGTGACCAGGAGCTCTATGGCATTCAGTGCAAATTTCACACGGGTTTTTGAGCAGAGCCTAACCCTTTGCAACTCCTCTGTGTTGACTTTAATGCCATACTTCGTTTCTCCGAAATATGAGAATCCTGTATGATAAACAAAACATTGATATATTACTATATGCACTTACAACAGTGTGTAATAGAATATGTAATGCACAGATGTATTATCATAATGTGCACCTAAATCAACTATAAATAAATAATTTCTGATTAGGAAAAATACAATTTGTAACAGCTTTTTTTATGTACTTTGAAATAACCTTATGGTTAAAAATGCCATTCAAGTGAAATTTATGTAAAAAAGTTCGAGTTGTACCAATTTCAGAGAGTCCTCAATGCCCATATGGTTGTTAACAAACGAAAAGGGATTAGGCCAGTTTGGAGTCAAGTCCATACCACTTACTCATTTTCCTTCAAATCATCTTATCATGAAGAGGCCTGCAGTCTTTAACAGTCATTGAAGTTAGGCTGTTTTTACTAGCCATGGTAATTTTTAGTCTGGTTGGTAATAAAACATGGAAAACCACAATCCTGAGTCTGACACTACTTGATGGATGAAACACTATTCAAGAAAAAGGCTGATTCTACAAATTGGATTGATTTTAAATATATCTTACCACTTGAGCAATCTTTGTTCTGTATGCCAGATGAATTTGTAGCATCATCATCAATGACATCTATTTGAACATCATCAATGCTAACAGTTTCCACAACGTTAGATGATGTTCCTACAAAAAACACACATTGCAGCATAATCAATTAAGGACTACAAATTATATGTACACGTCTAATTAAGAAAACTATACAAACAAATTTTAAATTAGCAAATATAAAGGTTTATTTTGTATAGGTTTTAGCATTAACCCTTCTTTACAATTACAAAGTAATATATTATTATTTATTTAGAAGTTAAATTGATATGTTAATCTAATATTGTATCAATTAAGATATTGTGATATGTTATTACCTCCCCTTTTTGGATGATATTTCAGTTTTTCTGCTATATTGACTGATACTGTCAATAATTTCCAATTTAAACATATAGATATTCTATCTAAATAGTATATAAACAATATTACAAATTATATAAATTAAGGTCTGGGACTTTAGGTGACTGTCTTTCGAAGCTTCATTCATTATATAGTTTCTGGAAGCTTCATTCATTAGTTTCTGGATGCATTAAGTATAACAATGTATACAAACCAGGCTTGCTATTTATGTCTGCTTGAGGCATAGCTGTGACCCCTTTAGGCGTAACTGTGGTGGCCGCTTTAGGTGTAACTGTGGCCGCTTTCGCTTTAGGGTTAGCTGTGGCTGGATCCGATGCACCAAAAAAGTCTGTTAACGTCCTTGATGCCCCTTTGCCTTTTGAAGGATGATTTGGTGTACATGTGTTATTTTCAGCAGCTGGTATCTCCCTTTGGGTCTGTTGAGTTAGCTGAAAAAAGTACTATAATAATATACTCATCATCACAAAGAAAAACTAGAATGTTATCGATGGAAAAAAATCCAGTATACCGGTAAGCAGGTGTTGCTGACATACACGTGCACATTCTTATAGTCATACAAGAAACTTTATTTAACGTCGGTTTAAGTAATAACAAGGAACATTAGCTTTAAGCTATTCACCAGTGAATGGTGATTTGTTTGGTTTTACGGTGCACCAGCACAGTTAAGGTGATATGGCAATGTACAGGAAAGATGATTTTGGCTACTCTTGGTGTTACAAATTTTACAGCAACCTCTGTGTAAGTGACTTGAGTTATCTGGTGGATAGATAGACTTTCCAAAATTGAAGTGAAAGTTAAAGAAAAATTAAAATTTACACATACATTTTAAGACATACATGCTGAATACTACTGCCCTAGATTTTAACTTTAGCCTGTCACGAAAAAGCATTATAGTCATACTGCTTGCGATTTGAAGGCCATACCTTATACTGAGCTCTCAAACACTTGGAACACTGAGCAATGGCCAACACATTGTCTAACTTCTGGGAGAGCTGGTCCTGCCCAGAAGATAACACTTGCTGCTGCTGCTCCATTCTCTGCATGGCTTCAACCAGTGAGGATACCTTCAAAAGAACATTGAAAGCAGAATGAATAAAAACAACTGACCTCAAAACTATGTTTATGTTAAACAAAAATATGGATAAACAATCACTATATCCCCCAAACATCAGCAGATGCCAGGGGCATAAAAAGTTACTGTGAATGGTTGAAAATACTCAGTGCCGAACTCATTTTCAGGCTGAATTTGTTCGAAAATAAATTAACATTTTTACATAAAACTTATGAGGTATGGTGACACTGGTTTTATCCTTATTATAACAATGTTAAATATGCCTTTTTATCATTTGCCAGTACAGACAAAAAACCAGTCAGAAGTCTGAAGAGATAAAAGAACAATTAAATTTAATGGGGCAAGTATGTGGTGCCTGGTGCTACATTCATACATGTAGTCTTTAATTTTGAATGAAAATATATTTTATATATACATGTATATATTAAATATCTGGCATAATAATGAAGACATATTTTGTTGTTAATGCATCAATTTCTACAATACTTCCAACCACTTAGATTGTACTGGTAAACTAAATTAGAGCTGTATTTTTAAATATATAAACCTTGGATAACAATTTGTCCATTTTTTTGTGAAGCTCGGTTGAGGCAGAGGACATGATTTGACCCGAAACCTGGATGTTGGTGTTACTCCTTGCCTTATCTTTCTGCGTCTTGTCTTTCATTTGATTCTTTTTTGCTTCACTTGCCTGAAAGAAAGGTTCTATATATGTTAGCAGACTTATGTTTTTTATGTCATCCATACCACAGGGACTCTAGTACGTCACAGCGGGGGATGTTTAATGACTAAAACCCTATGGAAGTCAACAACCGGCTAGGTTTTATGACCAAAACACAGAAGTTTAAATGTGTTTTAGTCATAAAAACCTGGCCTGTTGTCGACTCCCGTAGGGTTTTAGTCATAAAACATCTCCCGCTGTGACATACTAGAGCCCCTGTGAATATATCTGGACTGTGCAAATGCTTTATATATTTGCTATTTAGCAAAAGCGCTGTCGCTAATACTGCAAAGCGGATACAGGTTCTTTTTCTTTTTTTGTCTGTCTGGGGGTTGTGACAGTTGTTTGGTGGCACACGAGGCTGTGATGACTTAGGATTATGATATTTAGGTTACCTGTTAGCTATGCTGTATTCCGTCTGTCAGAGTGTTTTGTAGAGTGTGGTTTCCATATATTTAACATTTAAGACAGCCTGATATGTATCAATCTTGAGCTAGGCTTGTACCTATTTATAATTTCTGCACCAAGTCCAAGGTATTACCTAAGACTGAAAGTGTTACCGGGCTTGCTACAAAGTCATGCATGTCAGGAATGTTTTTATAAATAAATGCATTTTTTTCAAGATGATTATCATATGCAATTTAATGAGTCGTTATTGAAAAAGATGTCAATAGCACATACTTTTCTCAGTTTTCTGCGATAATTATATTTTTAAAGTTTGAATTGTCTAACTAGTTGGAAACTTGCATATATACTTTCATAGACTCTACCCTTTGTAACATACCTCTGTTCCTGTTTCTTCTTTCCTTTTCTTGGACGTGTCTGTTTTTGAATTAGCTGTTTCTATTTTCTCTGGATGTTTTCTTTTCTTGTTCTTTTCTGTTTCTGGATCTTTTTGGCCTTCCTGTACTTTTTCTTCCCCATCTGAAGCTATATATGAAAAACAAGTGAAGCACTGCCGTTGTTATTGGCAAACTTGTCAACAAATGTGTCTCGAAGAATTGTCTAAAAGCTTTAATTATATATAATAACTTAATAAATGGGTTAATCAATTACTGGGTTTTATATGATCATTTGAAGTTTCTTTGCGACAGCAGAATGAATGGAAGAAAGGACTCTCGGGGGGCGGAATATTATTTTTACTCACTTGTCCGTTTGAAAGGCTGCAATTGAAGAATTCTCTACTTGTCGAATGTTGTTATGATAATCATATAGTAAAATTATGGTTAAATCTCACTTGTCCGTACAGACTTTTGGGCATTCTGGGCAATAGGTACCATTAGAATTACAACCCTTTAGGTAATGTAGCAGACATATAATATGAAGATAAAATTTACGAAATATTTTCAAAATGTTTAACACTTGAAAAAAATGCACATGGCATTTAACAGTGAAGCACCCATCAATCTTAAAATCCTGCGGAGAACCCTGCACTGCATGCCTAGTATACCTGTGTTTGTCACATTCAAGTTCTTCACCAGCTCTTTAAATGAACTTCCAGCCAAAATTTCACCCAACTCCTTCTTGCCAGCTTCATCTGAAAAAAAAAAAACATCATAAACATGATGATTAGCTGGAGTCCAGTTGTGTTTGACTAAATTCTAGACTTTAAAGGATGTCAGAATACAGATATTCAATATTCTGTTGCATATTTTGTATCAACATACATAATTATTTAAATACATGTCAGTACAGTAATAATTACTTATATTCTCCATTATATAAAATATATATATTGTATATTATAATAATATTAAATGCATTCTGAAAATGGCATTGTGAGAGATCTTTTTAAAGCAATATATGGTAATTAAAGTATCACATGGGTGCCAGGATAGAGCCCTGAGGCACACCAAATGTCATTGATCATACAGTACTGTATGGTGACATTTGGCGTACCTCATGGCTCTGTCTTGGCACAGATTATTTCTCAAAAGAGATTATTGAGAAACACATGAGCTGTTTCTTTCTTCCTTGTTATTTTACATTGATTGCAGAGCAGGTTTTTTAACTTATTTTAACCACTTTAGAGGACTACTTGCTGGCATGAACCAGTACTCGCGCCGAAACAGAGGTTTGAGAAGGTTGCGGTCAGTCATTCTTGCGCAGGATTCAAACCCTCCGGATCTAAAGGCGGACACTCTACCCCTAGACCATTGCGTCCTGTCTATGTCCTCAGATTTTGATGTTTTAGATTACCTGTACATCATGGCGGTTAGCTGGTTGGGGTTGAGTAGTATATTAATTCACAGGCGGATCCTAGAGTATGCCTAGTGAAATTTTATATATATTAAATCGAATCGGCCGATTTGGCAATAGATATAAAATTTCACAAAAATTTGAAATTTTTAGAGGTCCGATCCCCTTTGAACCCCCCCCCCCCCCTCCCCCCGCGGCTACATACATCCATATCATGCATATGCAGGCTTCAGCATTATCTTGACTTTATAATGATATTTTTTACGTTTACAACGACATGGTCTCTAAATACACCGATCATTTAGACATAATTATGCTACCATACCTAATATGACGTCACACCTCACTCTGCAGTACGCCTAAAATAATGTTGTGGTTCAGGACACCCTGTAAGGCCTATCCTGCCTCAAATGTTCCTGGTATCGGACGGGACTAAGTGTAAATTAATAAAACATTACTGAGAAAAAAATCCTGGTAACACCTCGCCGTTCCAGCCTTGTACTGTAATAAATAGTGGGAGGGGTAATCATTAAATGGTATTTTTTCTGGGTGGGGAAACAAAATAAACGTCGGTCTAGAGCTACATGAGACTAAATGCCATATTGTCTATATTGAACAACCTAACTCTTTTACGTAAAAATCTTTTATTTACCAGATATTTTCGCAATCACTGCATCCTGCAAGCCAAAGCCTGGACATTTGGCTTTGACTCGCTCCTGTTCCTTGTACTCGCCGATAGGTTTTCTCGGTTCTACGATATTAGATAGGTTCAGCACGTTCCCGGTCTTTGGCTCATCGTTTATCCAAATAAATATAGCAAAATACTTCGTAGACATTTTTTTGCTTCGTTTGCGAGGTAGGCTACGTTGCTGTCTTGAATGGCGCCGTTTGATTCTGGCGCTTAAATTGTACCGCCAAATAAACCGGAAGCTAGCTTTGAAAACAAGCTGGTACCCGGATGCTCTATTTGACGCATAATTGATCGGAACCAGTTTACTGTTTAGGCCAATAAAAAAAAAGGTTAAATTATTATACGAAATTCAACATAAAAATGCAACTTCATAAGCCCATATTATCCACGCAGAAAATTGTTTTCGCATTTTTTTTTATAAATAAAATTAATGCAATTCAGTGACCAATCGAAACGCCTGGCTGCAAGTTGTTACAGACTGGAATCGTTCATTTCGACAATTCTGCTGATAAGCCATCCGCAAGCAAGATAAGAACAGTACTGTTTTATTGGCCTAAACAGTAAACTGGTTCCGATCAATTATGCGTCAAATAGAGCATCCGGGGTACCAGCTTGTTTTCAAAGCTAGCTTCCGGTTTATTTGGCGGACAAAAACTGAAGAAAAAAATAAAGTTTGGTGCAATATTTGGAAGCATAAAGCGATGAATTTATGAATAGGTAACTTTATTTGCCTGACGAGTATAGTACCAAAGAAAAGGGCTTCGTCTAGAGGCTAAAACAGATGAAACCTTAAGATGCTGAGTGATTCGTTGTCCGATTTGTCATCAAGTTCAACAAAGGAGGATTGTGATTCAAGCACGTCGGACTCGAAAGTCCACGATTTTGTTACACCAAGGAAAAAACGGTACAGAAAATCCATTAGGGATGGTGTTTCAGCAAAATTATCTCGTTATTATGGGAGTGACACATTGAATGATCCAGTTAGACATGCAGCTGCAAGGGCAACTGCAACACCGAGTCCACCTGTTATCAGTGAAAGCCCTGCAAATGTTTCTAACGCTGACTCTCCATCAAGCGTATATAGCATCTCCTCAGATGACTTTTCTGATTCTTCATGCTCTATAGAATCGGGCTCAACCTCCTATCAAGAAGATACCAGTAATTTAGGCTGGAGTTCAACTTCAAGTGATACGGATCTTGACCAGTCTCGGTCAGAAAATATCTCTGGTACTGGTAATTCTTCTGATACCAATGGAACCGAACAGTCGGGAAGTACCAACTTTCTGTTTGAAGGATGTAAACATACATATGTAACATCATATACATTGGTGATGCTCTTTGTCATGAAGCATGGATTGTCAAAGGAAGCTTTTGGAGATCTTTTGCTGTTGATATGCTCGCATCTGCCTTCGTCAAGCAATTATGCAAAGTCAGTTTACAAAATGAAAGAATTTTTGAAAGGATTTATCAAACTTCAAAGTCCGAAGGTCCATACTTTCTGTGAAAACTGTCAGCAGTTAATAGGTGATCAAGCAATATGTCCGTCGGATGCCTGCAGGAGGAAAAATGCAAGAGTGATGGAGTTCCATGATTTACATCTAGAGAGTCAGCTTTCAGAACTGTTTCAAGGTAATAATTGTTTTTCCATTCCCCTTAATATTAAATTTCATAATATGTTTATACCAAGACAATGTTCAGGCTGACGTCACTTGGCTAAGAGTATGTGCCCTTAATTTAAAGGGACTAGTCAGAAGAATTTTATAAAGAAAAGGTTGTTCATTTGGATCCATGTTGGTCGCAAACGTAGGTCGCACTTTGTTGTTTTCCTTGCGGCACTGTATGGCTCCAATTAAAATATTTCTGTCTTGCTGGATCTCTTGGAGAGTTGTCGCCAATATGAAAAAGCACTTACTTTCAGCAAACTTTAAATGATTTTTACAAAATTCTTGACGCTATTTTCAAAATTTAAATTCTTTCATCACTTATATTATCGCCACTGGCTTCATTTATGAATGGCAAAGGAGACCCTGGCACAGGGTGTAGTCATGAACTAATTCAGATTTATAATTATCTACATGTATACTAAATAAATTACTATGTTTTCAGATGATGAATTATTAAAACTGGTTAGCAATCATATCCAATCTTCACAAGAAAGGAGTCCAAGTAAGCTGAAAGACATTTGCGATGGAACAAGATATCGCGAGTTAGTGACTGAAAGGAATGGTGCAAACAGGACATTAAATCTGACATTTACAATGAATACAGGTATATATATTATGGAGTAGGTCTCCGTCAGTCTGGTGTAGACTGAAAGGAATGGTGCAAACAGGACATTAAATCTGACATTTACAATGAATACAGGTATATATATTATGGAGTAGGTCTCCGTCAGTCTGGTGTAATAAATTCTTGAAGTCGAAATAGTAGATCTCCCCAGGGATCTAGAAATGGAAGTTCAAGCAACTTCTGTAGCCCAAACTTCCCAATGACCAGAGGTTGATTGCTGAGCAGTGCACTAAAAGAAATTTAAAGAAAACTGTAACAGCGTTAAGTTTGACATTTAAGTAAAGTATCATGAGTGTGTTTTTGACGTTTTAGTAAAGCATCATGGCGCCTGATGTTATGCAGTGCATTTATTACAAGGATATTAATATTTATATAAATAATACCTGATATTGTCTTTCAGATGGAGTAGCTATTTTCTCATCATCGAAAAAGGGAAGTTTGTGGCCAATTTACATTGCTATAAATGAGATACCAGTTAAATTAAGGTAAGGGTTGACTGTATGATTGTTTGTGATTTAGTTCCGATAATATTAATGTACTGATGTGAATTTTGTAGGTCAAAGGTCAATGTCATATAGTAAGGTCAATGTCAATAAGTTTGCATATACTACCTAGTATCCAGGTGTACCACATTCCATACCTCAGTTTACATTCGCCATGTGTACTCTGAGAATTAGTGGATAATGTAGTGAAAAATCATGTTTACAGGTAGATATTTTTATCATGAATAAAACTATTGAAACTATCGATAGTTAGAATATTTATCGCGAAAGTTAAAACTATCACGATACATCGAAGGGTCGGCCTATTGTTACACCACTATCCTATTTAAATAATTTCAATGCTCACAAACTAAAGCGTGCACATTTATTAACTAAAGCGTGCACATTTATCATTTAAATCATTTCAATGCTCACAAACTGACATTGATCAAGTATATTGTGGTTATTTGTATATATTGCAGGTTTTCAAAGAAGTATATATTACCAAGTTTCCTTTTCTGCCACTCTGAAAAACCAAATATGATGACATACATGGCT
>OY787672.1:1527668-1612476 GCA_963678985.1 Spisula subtruncata
TCAGTGAACCCCAGTGAAAATAACCACTGAAATTTCAGTGAAATTTCACCAAAATTTCACTGAAATTTCAGTGAAATCCCAGTGAAAGTTTTTGGCAAAATACCAGTGAAATTTTGGTGAGATTTCAGTGAAATTTTGGCAAGATTTCAGTGAAATTTTGGCAAGATTTCAGTGAAATTTTGGTGAGATCTCACTGAAATTTTGGCGAGATTTCAGTGAAATTTTGATGAGATCTCACTGAAATTTTGTGTGATTTCAGTGAAATTTTGGTGAGATCTCACTGAAAGATTTTGGCATTTTATGAATATTTCTGTAAGATCTCACCAAAATTTCAATGAAATCTCACCAAAATTTCACAAAGATTTCAACATATTTCATTGATATTGGAACTTATGTTGTGACATTATAGAAAGTGCAAAATTGAATGCCAAATGATAAAATAAATATAGCATTCATTGAAATGCTGTAGGTAAAAAAACATGCATGTAAAACTGTAGTGACTGGCAAAAGATCTGATGTGTTTGAATGCCTTCAATGACCCAAATATCTATCTTGCATGATGTCACATCACTAGTGAAAGTGACCACTCTTAGTTACCAGCATAATGGATCTAAAACATAAGAAAGAATGAAAATGAAATTAGCAACACTTTTATACAAATATTGAACAAAGCAATGACAATTAAGAACAATTGATTTTAAAATATATACAAAAAGGCCTTGATGACAACAATCATGAATTCACACAATTATAAGACTGGATGTATATACAGCTACATGAACGTATATGCTGCTAAATTTAAATCCACAAATATTTAATACTTCTTATTCAATTTAATCAAATGCTACAAATTTGCTAAAAAATGATTTCCTGAAGTAACATTTAGGTCAAAACTACGAAATATGTACACAAAAAACATGACATATGGCATCTTCAACTACAGCAGAGGTTTGTAATGGATTTCTAAATGCTTTAAAAATACAAATGTAATTGAAAAACTTTAAAGATTTCTAAAAATGTTTCAATTTAAAATCCAGCTTTAAACTATGTGACAGCTAATACATGTATATTATATACACTGAGAAAAATGGTAAAAAAAGGCAAGCACTATATACACCCTTTTTCGCAAAACGTAAAAAGTGTTACAGATCGAGCACTGAAAAATGACAAAGCTATAAAAGCACTTGTATAATAGTGTACTTTTTGTGTACAGCACATCTCCTGATACAAGGAAACAGTTTTGTGACATTATTTCAAAATTCTTCCATGTGTAATATATAAAACTACGGACCAGACCAAAGTACACTTGAAAAAAAACATTAAAGGGAAATAACTCGTAAATGATTCGGGTAAGAGTTATGGATATTTTGTGTGACCCGCCCTAAGAGTATCATCAACAACTGTGTTAGTACTCAAGGAACTTGAATGTTTTGTTTGGTCTAATGCCTATTTAACCGTATTTTGGTCATTTTACAGGTTGGCAGTTTACCCAAAAATCGTTCCTGGTCAAACAAGTACTAGACCCCTCTCCTCCGTAAGAAACTGCCAACTTTCTCACATAAAATTCATGGTTGATATGGAGATTGTAATTTAGTACTTTAAAATAATTTGACCAATGACAAATCCATGGGTTGCACTTATTTTTTTTACAAAGGGAGAGAACTTCTAGAGATATTGTTTACATAATTGAAATTAGTCTTTGGATAGTTTGTATTTGTCGTTTCTTATTCCACGTATTTTATTATTCAATTTTGGGACAAGTGTGTCCATCCACAATTTGGTCCTCTCCTCTTCATTCGAAACAGGAAAGCTGCTGAATATCTCACCTGAAATTACAATCAAAGGAATTTAAAATTAGAGGAAACTGCAAAGAAATTAATTTGGTTAAAAGTGTGATATTATTTTGATCCACAAGTTAATTATACAACCAACATAGCCATGGGTAAGAACGATTTCAATTCATGCAGACTTTGATAAACATTCAAAGTATTCCTGTCCATATTATATTGGTTCAAACCCTGTCAGGAGTAAGTTGTTGTTCCTATTAACAGTGAAATTAACACTTGTGACTTATTACTGAATTTGACCATGTTTCCATAATTTAAGCTTTAAACAGTTACTCCACTTACTGTCACAATCAGACAAATGTAAAGTTGGTATAATTAAATAACGAGCAGTGTAAAGCTATAATGTCTGACACTGTCAACAATAATGGCTCCAGATGACGTCATTTTACTATTTCATATTTTTGCATACATAATAAGCCTAGTGAATCATTTAGTCTGTCTGAAAGTTTCAGACAAAAATCGTCAGTACTTTTCGAGATATTCACCTTTACTTAACATGGTACCATTGTTGAACTTGACATCACAATTTTTAATCCACGATATGATGCCATGACATTGGATGTATTTAGGAGACATAATTGCATTTTATATTTAAATTAAATGATTTAATCACTCATATCTGTATATAATATCAAATTGTTTTCCAATGTTTCTTTCTTTTGTTTTAATATAAATTACTAGCTTATTTATTTATAGGCAATGGACACGATTCCTTCCTATAAAGTATGTTGTTTGAACAAAAACATTAAGTTCTTACTTCTGAGGGCCCTCCTCTTATTCTCATCAAGAGGCCTTGTTCCCTTGCCCTCCCCATACACTGTCATCTTGTCCTTACAGTCATGTGGTGTGACCAGGAGCTCTATGGCATTCAGTGCAAATTTCACACGGGTTTTTGAGCAGAGCCTAACCCTTTGCAACTCCTCTGTGTTGACTTTAATGCCATACTTCGTTTCTCCGAAATATGAGAATCCTGTATGATAAACAAAACATTGATATATTACTATATGCACTTACAACAGTGTGTAATAGAATATGTAATGCACAGATGTATTATCATAATGTGCACCTAAATCAACTATAAATAAATAATTTCTGATTAGGAAAAATACAATTTGTAACAGCTTTTTTTATGTACTTTGAAATAACCTTATGGTTAAAAATGCCATTCAAGTGAAATTTATGTAAAAAAGTTCGAGTTGTACCAATTTCAGAGAGTCCTCAATGCCCATATGGTTGTTAACAAACGAAAAGGGATTAGGCCAGTTTGGAGTCAAGTCCATACCACTTACTCATTTTCCTTCAAATCATCTTATCATGAAGAGGCCTGCAGTCTTTAACAGTCATTGAAGTTAGGCTGTTTTTACTAGCCATGGTAATTTTTAGTCTGGTTGGTAATAAAACATGGAAAACCACAATCCTGAGTCTGACACTACTTGATGGATGAAACACTATTCAAGAAAAAGGCTGATTCTACAAATTGGATTGATTTTAAATATATCTTACCACTTGAGCAATCTTTGTTCTGTATGCCAGATGAATTTGTAGCATCATCATCAATGACATCTATTTGAACATCATCAATGCTAACAGTTTCCACAACGTTAGATGATGTTCCTACAAAAAACACACATTGCAGCATAATCAATTAAGGACTACAAATTATATGTACACGTCTAATTAAGAAAACTATACAAACAAATTTTAAATTAGCAAATATAAAGGTTTATTTTGTATAGGTTTTAGCATTAACCCTTCTTTACAATTACAAAGTAATATATTATTATTTATTTAGAAGTTAAATTGATATGTTAATCTAATATTGTATCAATTAAGATATTGTGATATGTTATTACCTCCCCTTTTTGGATGATATTTCAGTTTTTCTGCTATATTGACTGATACTGTCAATAATTTCCAATTTAAACATATAGATATTCTATCTAAATAGTATATAAACAATATTACAAATTATATAAATTAAGGTCTGGGACTTTAGGTGACTGTCTTTCGAAGCTTCATTCATTATATAGTTTCTGGAAGCTTCATTCATTAGTTTCTGGATGCATTAAGTATAACAATGTATACAAACCAGGCTTGCTATTTATGTCTGCTTGAGGCATAGCTGTGACCCCTTTAGGCGTAACTGTGGTGGCCGCTTTAGGTGTAACTGTGGCCGCTTTCGCTTTAGGGTTAGCTGTGGCTGGATCCGATGCACCAAAAAAGTCTGTTAACGTCCTTGATGCCCCTTTGCCTTTTGAAGGATGATTTGGTGTACATGTGTTATTTTCAGCAGCTGGTATCTCCCTTTGGGTCTGTTGAGTTAGCTGAAAAAAGTACTATAATAATATACTCATCATCACAAAGAAAAACTAGAATGTTATCGATGGAAAAAAATCCAGTATACCGGTAAGCAGGTGTTGCTGACATACACGTGCACATTCTTATAGTCATACAAGAAACTTTATTTAACGTCGGTTTAAGTAATAACAAGGAACATTAGCTTTAAGCTATTCACCAGTGAATGGTGATTTGTTTGGTTTTACGGTGCACCAGCACAGTTAAGGTGATATGGCAATGTACAGGAAAGATGATTTTGGCTACTCTTGGTGTTACAAATTTTACAGCAACCTCTGTGTAAGTGACTTGAGTTATCTGGTGGATAGATAGACTTTCCAAAATTGAAGTGAAAGTTAAAGAAAAATTAAAATTTACACATACATTTTAAGACATACATGCTGAATACTACTGCCCTAGATTTTAACTTTAGCCTGTCACGAAAAAGCATTATAGTCATACTGCTTGCGATTTGAAGGCCATACCTTATACTGAGCTCTCAAACACTTGGAACACTGAGCAATGGCCAACACATTGTCTAACTTCTGGGAGAGCTGGTCCTGCCCAGAAGATAACACTTGCTGCTGCTGCTCCATTCTCTGCATGGCTTCAACCAGTGAGGATACCTTCAAAAGAACATTGAAAGCAGAATGAATAAAAACAACTGACCTCAAAACTATGTTTATGTTAAACAAAAATATGGATAAACAATCACTATATCCCCCAAACATCAGCAGATGCCAGGGGCATAAAAAGTTACTGTGAATGGTTGAAAATACTCAGTGCCGAACTCATTTTCAGGCTGAATTTGTTCGAAAATAAATTAACATTTTTACATAAAACTTATGAGGTATGGTGACACTGGTTTTATCCTTATTATAACAATGTTAAATATGCCTTTTTATCATTTGCCAGTACAGACAAAAAACCAGTCAGAAGTCTGAAGAGATAAAAGAACAATTAAATTTAATGGGGCAAGTATGTGGTGCCTGGTGCTACATTCATACATGTAGTCTTTAATTTTGAATGAAAATATATTTTATATATACATGTATATATTAAATATCTGGCATAATAATGAAGACATATTTTGTTGTTAATGCATCAATTTCTACAATACTTCCAACCACTTAGATTGTACTGGTAAACTAAATTAGAGCTGTATTTTTAAATATATAAACCTTGGATAACAATTTGTCCATTTTTTTGTGAAGCTCGGTTGAGGCAGAGGACATGATTTGACCCGAAACCTGGATGTTGGTGTTACTCCTTGCCTTATCTTTCTGCGTCTTGTCTTTCATTTGATTCTTTTTTGCTTCACTTGCCTGAAAGAAAGGTTCTATATATGTTAGCAGACTTATGTTTTTTATGTCATCCATACCACAGGGACTCTAGTACGTCACAGCGGGGGATGTTTAATGACTAAAACCCTATGGAAGTCAACAACCGGCTAGGTTTTATGACCAAAACACAGAAGTTTAAATGTGTTTTAGTCATAAAAACCTGGCCTGTTGTCGACTCCCGTAGGGTTTTAGTCATAAAACATCTCCCGCTGTGACATACTAGAGCCCCTGTGAATATATCTGGACTGTGCAAATGCTTTATATATTTGCTATTTAGCAAAAGCGCTGTCGCTAATACTGCAAAGCGGATACAGGTTCTTTTTCTTTTTTTGTCTGTCTGGGGGTTGTGACAGTTGTTTGGTGGCACACGAGGCTGTGATGACTTAGGATTATGATATTTAGGTTACCTGTTAGCTATGCTGTATTCCGTCTGTCAGAGTGTTTTGTAGAGTGTGGTTTCCATATATTTAACATTTAAGACAGCCTGATATGTATCAATCTTGAGCTAGGCTTGTACCTATTTATAATTTCTGCACCAAGTCCAAGGTATTACCTAAGACTGAAAGTGTTACCGGGCTTGCTACAAAGTCATGCATGTCAGGAATGTTTTTATAAATAAATGCATTTTTTTCAAGATGATTATCATATGCAATTTAATGAGTCGTTATTGAAAAAGATGTCAATAGCACATACTTTTCTCAGTTTTCTGCGATAATTATATTTTTAAAGTTTGAATTGTCTAACTAGTTGGAAACTTGCATATATACTTTCATAGACTCTACCCTTTGTAACATACCTCTGTTCCTGTTTCTTCTTTCCTTTTCTTGGACGTGTCTGTTTTTGAATTAGCTGTTTCTATTTTCTCTGGATGTTTTCTTTTCTTGTTCTTTTCTGTTTCTGGATCTTTTTGGCCTTCCTGTACTTTTTCTTCCCCATCTGAAGCTATATATGAAAAACAAGTGAAGCACTGCCGTTGTTATTGGCAAACTTGTCAACAAATGTGTCTCGAAGAATTGTCTAAAAGCTTTAATTATATATAATAACTTAATAAATGGGTTAATCAATTACTGGGTTTTATATGATCATTTGAAGTTTCTTTGCGACAGCAGAATGAATGGAAGAAAGGACTCTCGGGGGGCGGAATATTATTTTTACTCACTTGTCCGTTTGAAAGGCTGCAATTGAAGAATTCTCTACTTGTCGAATGTTGTTATGATAATCATATAGTAAAATTATGGTTAAATCTCACTTGTCCGTACAGACTTTTGGGCATTCTGGGCAATAGGTACCATTAGAATTACAACCCTTTAGGTAATGTAGCAGACATATAATATGAAGATAAAATTTACGAAATATTTTCAAAATGTTTAACACTTGAAAAAAATGCACATGGCATTTAACAGTGAAGCACCCATCAATCTTAAAATCCTGCGGAGAACCCTGCACTGCATGCCTAGTATACCTGTGTTTGTCACATTCAAGTTCTTCACCAGCTCTTTAAATGAACTTCCAGCCAAAATTTCACCCAACTCCTTCTTGCCAGCTTCATCTGAAAAAAAAAAAACATCATAAACATGATGATTAGCTGGAGTCCAGTTGTGTTTGACTAAATTCTAGACTTTAAAGGATGTCAGAATACAGATATTCAATATTCTGTTGCATATTTTGTATCAACATACATAATTATTTAAATACATGTCAGTACAGTAATAATTACTTATATTCTCCATTATATAAAATATATATATTGTATATTATAATAATATTAAATGCATTCTGAAAATGGCATTGTGAGAGATCTTTTTAAAGCAATATATGGTAATTAAAGTATCACATGGGTGCCAGGATAGAGCCCTGAGGCACACCAAATGTCATTGATCATACAGTACTGTATGGTGACATTTGGCGTACCTCATGGCTCTGTCTTGGCACAGATTATTTCTCAAAAGAGATTATTGAGAAACACATGAGCTGTTTCTTTCTTCCTTGTTATTTTACATTGATTGCAGAGCAGGTTTTTTAACTTATTTTAACCACTTTAGAGGACTACTTGCTGGCATGAACCAGTACTCGCGCCGAAACAGAGGTTTGAGAAGGTTGCGGTCAGTCATTCTTGCGCAGGATTCAAACCCTCCGGATCTAAAGGCGGACACTCTACCCCTAGACCATTGCGTCCTGTCTATGTCCTCAGATTTTGATGTTTTAGATTACCTGTACATCATGGCGGTTAGCTGGTTGGGGTTGAGTAGTATATTAATTCACAGGCGGATCCTAGAGTATGCCTAGTGAAATTTTATATATATTAAATCGAATCGGCCGATTTGGCAATAGATATAAAATTTCACAAAAATTTGAAATTTTTAGAGGTCCGATCCCCTTTGAACCCCCCCCCCCCCCTCCCCCCGCGGCTACATACATCCATATCATGCATATGCAGGCTTCAGCATTATCTTGACTTTATAATGATATTTTTTACGTTTACAACGACATGGTCTCTAAATACACCGATCATTTAGACATAATTATGCTACCATACCTAATATGACGTCACACCTCACTCTGCAGTACGCCTAAAATAATGTTGTGGTTCAGGACACCCTGTAAGGCCTATCCTGCCTCAAATGTTCCTGGTATCGGACGGGACTAAGTGTAAATTAATAAAACATTACTGAGAAAAAAATCCTGGTAACACCTCGCCGTTCCAGCCTTGTACTGTAATAAATAGTGGGAGGGGTAATCATTAAATGGTATTTTTTCTGGGTGGGGAAACAAAATAAACGTCGGTCTAGAGCTACATGAGACTAAATGCCATATTGTCTATATTGAACAACCTAACTCTTTTACGTAAAAATCTTTTATTTACCAGATATTTTCGCAATCACTGCATCCTGCAAGCCAAAGCCTGGACATTTGGCTTTGACTCGCTCCTGTTCCTTGTACTCGCCGATAGGTTTTCTCGGTTCTACGATATTAGATAGGTTCAGCACGTTCCCGGTCTTTGGCTCATCGTTTATCCAAATAAATATAGCAAAATACTTCGTAGACATTTTTTTGCTTCGTTTGCGAGGTAGGCTACGTTGCTGTCTTGAATGGCGCCGTTTGATTCTGGCGCTTAAATTGTACCGCCAAATAAACCGGAAGCTAGCTTTGAAAACAAGCTGGTACCCGGATGCTCTATTTGACGCATAATTGATCGGAACCAGTTTACTGTTTAGGCCAATAAAAAAAAAGGTTAAATTATTATACGAAATTCAACATAAAAATGCAACTTCATAAGCCCATATTATCCACGCAGAAAATTGTTTTCGCATTTTTTTTTATAAATAAAATTAATGCAATTCAGTGACCAATCGAAACGCCTGGCTGCAAGTTGTTACAGACTGGAATCGTTCATTTCGACAATTCTGCTGATAAGCCATCCGCAAGCAAGATAAGAACAGTACTGTTTTATTGGCCTAAACAGTAAACTGGTTCCGATCAATTATGCGTCAAATAGAGCATCCGGGGTACCAGCTTGTTTTCAAAGCTAGCTTCCGGTTTATTTGGCGGACAAAAACTGAAGAAAAAAATAAAGTTTGGTGCAATATTTGGAAGCATAAAGCGATGAATTTATGAATAGGTAACTTTATTTGCCTGACGAGTATAGTACCAAAGAAAAGGGCTTCGTCTAGAGGCTAAAACAGATGAAACCTTAAGATGCTGAGTGATTCGTTGTCCGATTTGTCATCAAGTTCAACAAAGGAGGATTGTGATTCAAGCACGTCGGACTCGAAAGTCCACGATTTTGTTACACCAAGGAAAAAACGGTACAGAAAATCCATTAGGGATGGTGTTTCAGCAAAATTATCTCGTTATTATGGGAGTGACACATTGAATGATCCAGTTAGACATGCAGCTGCAAGGGCAACTGCAACACCGAGTCCACCTGTTATCAGTGAAAGCCCTGCAAATGTTTCTAACGCTGACTCTCCATCAAGCGTATATAGCATCTCCTCAGATGACTTTTCTGATTCTTCATGCTCTATAGAATCGGGCTCAACCTCCTATCAAGAAGATACCAGTAATTTAGGCTGGAGTTCAACTTCAAGTGATACGGATCTTGACCAGTCTCGGTCAGAAAATATCTCTGGTACTGGTAATTCTTCTGATACCAATGGAACCGAACAGTCGGGAAGTACCAACTTTCTGTTTGAAGGATGTAAACATACATATGTAACATCATATACATTGGTGATGCTCTTTGTCATGAAGCATGGATTGTCAAAGGAAGCTTTTGGAGATCTTTTGCTGTTGATATGCTCGCATCTGCCTTCGTCAAGCAATTATGCAAAGTCAGTTTACAAAATGAAAGAATTTTTGAAAGGATTTATCAAACTTCAAAGTCCGAAGGTCCATACTTTCTGTGAAAACTGTCAGCAGTTAATAGGTGATCAAGCAATATGTCCGTCGGATGCCTGCAGGAGGAAAAATGCAAGAGTGATGGAGTTCCATGATTTACATCTAGAGAGTCAGCTTTCAGAACTGTTTCAAGGTAATAATTGTTTTTCCATTCCCCTTAATATTAAATTTCATAATATGTTTATACCAAGACAATGTTCAGGCTGACGTCACTTGGCTAAGAGTATGTGCCCTTAATTTAAAGGGACTAGTCAGAAGAATTTTATAAAGAAAAGGTTGTTCATTTGGATCCATGTTGGTCGCAAACGTAGGTCGCACTTTGTTGTTTTCCTTGCGGCACTGTATGGCTCCAATTAAAATATTTCTGTCTTGCTGGATCTCTTGGAGAGTTGTCGCCAATATGAAAAAGCACTTACTTTCAGCAAACTTTAAATGATTTTTACAAAATTCTTGACGCTATTTTCAAAATTTAAATTCTTTCATCACTTATATTATCGCCACTGGCTTCATTTATGAATGGCAAAGGAGACCCTGGCACAGGGTGTAGTCATGAACTAATTCAGATTTATAATTATCTACATGTATACTAAATAAATTACTATGTTTTCAGATGATGAATTATTAAAACTGGTTAGCAATCATATCCAATCTTCACAAGAAAGGAGTCCAAGTAAGCTGAAAGACATTTGCGATGGAACAAGATATCGCGAGTTAGTGACTGAAAGGAATGGTGCAAACAGGACATTAAATCTGACATTTACAATGAATACAGGTATATATATTATGGAGTAGGTCTCCGTCAGTCTGGTGTAGACTGAAAGGAATGGTGCAAACAGGACATTAAATCTGACATTTACAATGAATACAGGTATATATATTATGGAGTAGGTCTCCGTCAGTCTGGTGTAATAAATTCTTGAAGTCGAAATAGTAGATCTCCCCAGGGATCTAGAAATGGAAGTTCAAGCAACTTCTGTAGCCCAAACTTCCCAATGACCAGAGGTTGATTGCTGAGCAGTGCACTAAAAGAAATTTAAAGAAAACTGTAACAGCGTTAAGTTTGACATTTAAGTAAAGTATCATGAGTGTGTTTTTGACGTTTTAGTAAAGCATCATGGCGCCTGATGTTATGCAGTGCATTTATTACAAGGATATTAATATTTATATAAATAATACCTGATATTGTCTTTCAGATGGAGTAGCTATTTTCTCATCATCGAAAAAGGGAAGTTTGTGGCCAATTTACATTGCTATAAATGAGATACCAGTTAAATTAAGGTAAGGGTTGACTGTATGATTGTTTGTGATTTAGTTCCGATAATATTAATGTACTGATGTGAATTTTGTAGGTCAAAGGTCAATGTCATATAGTAAGGTCAATGTCAATAAGTTTGCATATACTACCTAGTATCCAGGTGTACCACATTCCATACCTCAGTTTACATTCGCCATGTGTACTCTGAGAATTAGTGGATAATGTAGTGAAAAATCATGTTTACAGGTAGATATTTTTATCATGAATAAAACTATTGAAACTATCGATAGTTAGAATATTTATCGCGAAAGTTAAAACTATCACGATACATCGAAGGGTCGGCCTATTGTTACACCACTATCCTATTTAAATAATTTCAATGCTCACAAACTAAAGCGTGCACATTTATTAACTAAAGCGTGCACATTTATCATTTAAATCATTTCAATGCTCACAAACTGACATTGATCAAGTATATTGTGGTTATTTGTATATATTGCAGGTTTTCAAAGAAGTATATATTACCAAGTTTCCTTTTCTGCCACTCTGAAAAACCAAATATGATGACATACATGGCTCCAATGATGGAAATACTGAAGAAACTTTCCGAAGAAGGTAATGTGGAGTATTGTGGACAATGTCAAACTATAAGAAATAAATAATCTATTATTTCTATATTTAACTTTCTAAGAAATTGTATCAGTTTGCTAAATTTTCATGGCTAAGAATATTTATCAAATCAGCAATGTGCGGAGCAGTTTTTGATCTACAGCTGTGAATTATGTATGAATAATTAATGCTCGATAGGTTTAATATCCATATGCGGACATATTGTGAAATTTATTGCATTTGGACAACAATGAAAGAACTGGATCAGTACCAAATAAAGAAATCGGGGTCGGTCGGGTAACCAGAAACAAACTGGCCTGAAGGTATATTCTGGCTATACCAATTAGAATTTGATATCCTATTCACACATTACAAAGTGTGCATTTAATTTGGATATTCATGAAGTTTTATTTGTCAAGTTTAAAAATTATCTTACAGGATTGGAGGTGCTCACACATATTGGTAGAATAGTAGTTAAAGCCCGTCTTTTAGCTGTCACTGTTGACCTACCAGCTAGAGCCATGGTTGCTAATATGAAGCAATTTAATGGGAAATTTGGTTGTAGCTTTTGCTTAGATGAAGGTAAAAGCAGACCAAATTGTCCAATGCATAGATTTTGGCCATACGAGGAGAGATGTATTCTCAGGACTCATCAGTCTTACATGGATAATGTAGCAGAAGCTGTCCGGACTAACCAAGTAGTAAGTTAACGAAGAACAAACTGTTTCATCATGCTCGATCAGCTAGGACAATCTTCCTGTCAGTTTACTACATATTTGTGCAACATATTGGTTTATATCATTTATTTTAGTTTGGTTCGTACTGTTTGAACCAACCAGTACAATGAGTGTAAAGTTTCTTGCTCAAATTAATAAGGACTTGTCCCTGTTTGGGTTTGAACCCACACACACAGTCAACAATCCCTACACTACTTGCCATATGTTCACCACTCTATCACGCTGCCACTTTTACAGTTTGCGTTGAGTGCTTTACAATGTAAAAACGCTAAATCTGCTCCTATGCAAACTATAGTACCATTATGAATTATTATGAGTGTAAAGTTTCTTGCTCTTGACCAGAAATAACCGTTGCATGGCCTTGACACGGTTCAAACCAACTCAAATTGGAAACCTTAAAAAAATTAAAAACTTAGTCTTATTGACACATATTGAGAGAGTATTTCAAGTTGAAACGATTATCTGCTTAAAGCCCTGTACTAGTTTGATCCCTATAGAAAATGTCTTAGACAAATATTAAGAAATTCAGTACTGTCCGTTATATTTTACTGTTATCTGACCGTATATATAGAAACGTTGTGATTCTAAGGCCTTGAACAAAATTACCATGAATATGATTTAATTTTTGAAAGCCTTAATTGTGTACACAATGTATCCCAGTGGGGTACTTTTATCAAGACATTATGCATATTAATTTCATGGTCGAGGCCTCGGTTGATAAAATCCTCAGTGCCTGGCAAAAAGTATAAACTAGATTAGTTTTACAGTTAAAAGATCATGTCCTGTTCATCCACAGAAAAAGCTATTCAGGCACTAAGTATGTTTTTTTCTCATAAATTCTTCAGGTGAATGGTATAAAAGGAGCATGTCCTCTGGTAGTTCTGCACTATGTGGATATTCCAAAGGTCTTCGTTGTTGACTGGATGCACTGTGTTCTTCTTGGTGTCACAAAATCTTTGATGAAGCTGTGGTTTTCAGGAGAAAGTAGAGGTCGCAACTATTATGTTGGTGATAAGGTATGATTTTAATCTTTAAGCGTTTAGAATTATGCTGGTACTTGAAAATAGGTTTTCAATTTCCAGCAAGGAAAATGTCAATGTTTGTTTCTGCCTTACTTTATGCATTTAAAAATCCATAGTCATGAAAAACTTGATTGAAATAAGCATTTGTCAGTAAATGTAAAACAGCGTTTTAATGACAGCTTAATTGTCTTTGGTCATTAAACACCGACATGTGTATACACTGTATAATATTGGCTGGTGCATAAAGAATCTTTATTTAACGTCACATGTCACATATAATGAACAATTAACATTAATTGAAAGCTATTCTGCGACAAGTACAGTTAACAACTATCCTTCAACAGTTATTTATCTATTCAGCTGGCCTATTTGAATCAGAGGTTGAAGAAAATTGATGTTCCAGATTTCATGTCCAGAACCCAAAGGTCCCTTGAGGACTATGCTCACTGGAAGGGTAAGTTTACCTGAAAATTGTAGCACTAAAAGTAAAGCTTCATAGTTTTCATAAATAAATACACCAGAACATTGGGTTAAAGTCAAATATCATCAAGGAATACCCGGTATTCACCAAGGGAGCCACTGGCCACAAAATGTAGAAAAGAGATGGCACCACAAAATGCTACTTAAAATTGGACTTTTCTCTGGAAGTGATGACATGTCTCTGAATGTGACACAAAAGTGGCTGTTTTCTCTGAAAATGGTGAAGGTCAGTGTCCGTGTAACATTGCTATCATCATTCATGATATTGATCAGTGTAAATATTTTTGAAGATCCACAGTCATTTGTCCATCAAAGTTTGATAGACATGACACACACAACCTGTATGTTAACTTGAAACATGGACATCCCCATCCAGACACCGCCTAAGCCTAACCTTTGATTGAATGTAATTGCTAGCTGCTATAGGATATACAACCTTATATTTTTCTCAATTAGTGCTTTTTCTCGTCACTGAAGTGGCCTTTATGAACGTCCATTCTTACTTTAAGCACTTTCTTTCAGCAACAGAATTCCGAGAGTGGCTATTCCACTTTTCTGTACCAGTTTTGGAAGGAGTACTCCCACCAGTGTATCTCATCCATTACATGCTTTTGGTTTCTGCAATGCACTTACTCAATAGAGAAGAAATACTGCTGGATGATGTAAACGTTGCGACAATTCGCTTGCTAGATTTCTGCAAGATGTATGCAGAGCTGTATGGTAAGTACATAAATTTGTAAATGATGTGATTGTACATTTGTAAATCATTCATTTTTTCTTTTAAAGTCAAGAATGCAAATTTTTATTTCCTTGAGCTAGAAACTTTGCACTCATTGGTTAGTACTGGTTGGTTCCAGGAAGTGGATTCGAGAGTGTTTCTATAAGCTAAGTAGCTTTCCAAACAATCAAACTAAATTAAATTCTATATAAATTAACTGGTTAAGTAGGTTCTCAGAACCATTCTGTGGGCAACTGTTTGCTTAAGTAGGTTTGACAGGCATTATAACCGATTCCAGTGAGTCTTGAGATCCATGTGCTATGGACAAATTGTGGAAAAGCTGCAGTTGAAATTGATTTGTGAATTAGATTATAGGAAATAGTCACTTGTACAAATACTTGCAGGTGATGTACAACAGACAATGAACGTCCATATGCTAAGACATCTGCCAGAATTTGTTCGGCTATATGGTCCACTTTTTGCAACATCTTGTTTTGGGTTCGAATCCATGAATGCACAACTGAAAAGTATGGTACATGGTACACGCTTCATTAACAACCAGGTAAGCTTATACATTGAAAAGCGCTCACACAATATAGAATGTTCTTTTAGAGTTTTCTGTGTCCATGCATTTAGGAAAATAGGTATGTAAATATAATGTTTCCAATTTCCTTGACAAAGATGTCAGTTTATTTAAATATTCTAGATATAGAACTAAACATTCAGTACTGGTAACATATACCAATCAGTCCACCATTATGCAACAGGTCACAAGTCTGCATTTACCCCATCATACTGGTAGTTTGTTTTATTGATAGCTGGTTACAATGTTTCTTTGCTTTTTACCTGTAGGTCAGTTTTGCTGTAGGAATTACAAAGAGTTTGCCACAACTGATTCGAAACATACAAGCTGGAACTCAGGATCAAGACTTACAAAATTTAGTGTATCGCTTGTCTTCAAAAATGCTAAGGTAAATGTATCGGACACCTTTTTTCATTTATTATAATTAAGCAATGATATTAGTATTGGGATGAGAAGAAACTAAAAGATGAAAGACGAGATTTGTTCGATGAATTTTGCAAAAATCAATGTTTACATAAAATTGAGAACAACAGTATAATAATTATATGATAAATTACTCCTGCACAATTCTGACTAACGCTTGGTGTTTGTTTACTAGAGGATGTACTGAAGTCGGCGAAGATTTGGAAGATGCGTGCACATCGGAAATTGTTGGAAAAGTGAAGAGTTTTGTACCAAATGAAGAGGAGAGTAGAGCAATTGCAGACAGAGTTGGGCATAGCACAGAAATAGTTAAATTTTATCGTTTAAGAAAGAACGGAGATATTTTCTATAGCAAACATTACCATAGAGTGAAAATTCGAAATTCTTACACGGTTTTGTTAAGCAATGGCGAGTTTGGAGTAGTTTTGTACTACTTGTCCGTTGGAAATCAACTCTATGCAATGACCAGAAGGCTAGATACTGTTGATTTGGTCTTTCCAGTGTCTGATGATGTTATTATGGAAAATGATGTTTTGAGAAAATATCATAATTTGCAGTTGTGTACACACATTAGCGGTGTTAGGTCTGAAATTCACCTTCAGCTTATACCAGCTGCAAACATTGTGAAGAAATGTGTATACATGAACTTGGGTCCAAGAACCACATACGTGTCTGTACCACCTAATCTGTTAGAGCACAGTTAAAGCAGTCAGTAACTGCATGA
This sequence comes from Spisula subtruncata, assembly GCA_963678985.1. Classification (NCBI taxonomy): domain Eukaryota; kingdom Metazoa; phylum Mollusca; class Bivalvia; order Venerida; family Mactridae; genus Spisula; species Spisula subtruncata. The sequence continues at coordinate 1,544,142 of OY787672.1, forward strand.
TATTCTAGAGAATTTCTCTAAAAGCTTGTTAGTGTCGAGCCCTGTACTTATAACTTATAAGTATCCACTTTTTGTTTGACGTTGCACACAAAATGACTTTGTTTATGGCATTGTTGGAAGAAGGGAATTGTTTGTACAGAAATATATTAGAATTGATAAGTATTGGTAAAAAAGACAGATTGTGCTGACAAAGTATATAAAAATTGTATTTCATTTATTAACTTCCAATAAAGTGCATAAGGTCATTTTCAAATCACTTTTCCAGGGACATAATCTACCAATTTTAGTCTGGGCCCTTTGCTAAAAAAGAACATTTTGCATATGTTTGGCACAATCTGTTCAAGACTAGAATATTTCTTCAAATTTTATGATAATTTTGTACAAAATTGGCACAGTAGACTATAATCAAATCGTGTAGGTCTTTTTTTTACAGAGAATTTTCTAAACTTTAAATACAGATTTTTTTTATTGATTGTACATTATATGGACATTGTAAAATATCACATAGAGTCATTGTGTTATGTTGTACCTCTGTGGTCTTTTTGACCTACTGGATTTGACATCAATGAAATTTATATCACGGCCGAGGCCTCACTTTATGTAATAAAATTTCATGGCCTTTTCTTCATGTTTCCTTGATTTTTTAGCAGAGCAAAATTTCAGTGAGATTTCACTGAGACTTTGGCACAAAAATTTCAGTGAGATTTCACCCAACCAAAATTTCACTGAAATTTCACTGAAATTTTGTATAACACCAAATTTCACCAAAATTTCGGTGAAATTTCACTGAAATTTCACTGAAATTTGGTCATTTTGGTGAATCCCACCAAAATCACTGAGATTTCACTGAAATTTGGTGAAATTTCAGTGAGATCTCAGTCACATTTTCACTGGGGAATGTATTATGTCAGTAAAAAATCTGCTTGGCTCATTTATACACGTCATCAGCGGCCAGTACAACACAATCTTCAATTGAGCGTCTAGCATCTCCAGTACAGTACTGGATTAGATAAGACAATTTAATCCTGCCATCTAACAGAAATAACTTTAATTCCCCGTAGCAAAGTGTCCTCCTGTTGACCTCTAGGTGATGGCTCATAGGTTGTCCCAATCGCGATGCAGTTGGTCTGTTTTGCACAATTTTAGGAGCCATCGTCTTTGCGCCATTGTAAGTTATATCGATGATATGCTCTTGTTTAATAGTGTCATTGTAGAAAAGCTGCCTTCTCTATCTTAGAACACAATTTCTCTTCGTCCAGTTCAAATTTTTTTATTTATTTTTTCGGGCCCACAAGGGTATCCCCATTTATTGTCCCCGTCTGTTGGTTTTGTGGGGGTCGGAGAATCATCCCCCACAAACCTTACAATATTCAACAGCATAATTAAACAATAAATACAATAATACAATGAAGCAAGTCAATAATAACAAAGCAACATAGGGGACAATAGAAGGGGCTTTGGACCTTTTTCCGTCAAAGAGTGACTAAAATACTAACATGTTTCACCACCTTTATGTAATCTAGAGTATGACAATATTTCTTTTTTCTGTACCTATGTTTAGAGACAATTTTTTTTTAACAATTTCGTCCAGTTCAAATTGAAACTGACGTTGCTTTTGCTCCATTACACATCATCTGCCAACACAAGGTTACTGAATATCTGGTCAATTTACAATGGATTCAGATTTTTCAAGGCTTTCAACCAAAGCAATCTGAAGTTCCTCATCTTCACTATCAAGTATTTCATTAACTCGTTAATTCGAGCGTGGCTAGCCGTCCCCGACAGCTCTTGTTTGTAAGTGCTTTCAATATCATTACATTGACTTTAAAAGTACAATTTCTTGCTCTCTATGTCCCTTTCTTCCCGAAGAACTAATTCCAGCACATGATTGTCAACGTTGGTGGAGATTGAATAACATTTTTCGATGATTGTTCATTTGGAGTTTTCCTGTTATGTTCACATGTATTGCGCACAAATTTTATCATTGTCTGTTGACCGTAAATTTGTGTCTGTTTTGTTTCTTAGGCTTCGGTTTGTTGGTATCCAAAGCACAAGTTTCATGATGTCCAGTATTGACAGCATTGGATTCGATGGTCGTTGTTTTCCGAATGTTATTGTCACTCGCTGAATTACGTTCATTTTCGTTCAAGTTGTACAGACGTATGGCGTGTCAGACGTTGCAAAATTCAATAACTATATATTTATGTGGTATATTTGCATATATATGTTCTATAAACTCATATATGTATTGTAACATATCATATGTATATGGTATTTTATCATATATATGTTGTATAAAGTCATATATGTATTGTAAAATATCATATTTGTATGGTATTTTCCATATGTATGTTCTATAAAGTCATATATGTATTTATAAAAACATATATATATGGTATTTTTGTATATATATTTTCAAAAAAGTTATACATATTGCCTAATAGAATATATATATGATATTTTTGCGTATATATGTTCAATAATTCATATATATTTTTTTGTAAATATATATTTATGGTAAAAGTATCTAATATATATATATTCTGTAATTGCATCATGGGAAATTTCAATAGGGTTCATCTGCTGCCGCTAAGACTGCTGGTCATTACCAACCTCCCTTCATGATCCTAGGCCAAAGATTTCTCTAATCATTTGGAAACCATTTAACTATTTCGAGTCACTGTAACCTTGACCTTTAACCAACTGACCTCAAAATCAATAGAGGTCATCTGCTGGTCACGACCAACCTAAATAGCAACTTTCATGATCCTAGGCCCAAGCTTTCTTGTTATCATCCTAAAATCGTTTAACTGTTCAAGGTCGAAAAGTCGAGCTAAATATACAGATTTTTTAGTGTTTGATGTACATTTAATTCTGTCCCCATAACATTAGCATTTGGGGAGACATAATTACCATCTATGTCTTGAAGAAAAAGCTCCCATCCGTAAACTGTATCATTTTCTTTCTGTCTCGAATTGGAACCTTCCTCAGACAAGTCCAATTTACAGAGGGCTTCAAATGACTCTCTAGTCAACTGGACTGTCTGACCACAGAATTCTGACTTAAACATGTCGGGATAGTTTTTCACTGTGTTCCAGAACTCTCCCACATCATTCATTCCAAGTGTAAACTCATTTATCTCAGCAGAACACCTGAAATTACAGAAGCATTCCATCTTTATAGGTTAAATCAAAACAAGAGCTATCATTAAAGGTGATTCCTACCCCAATCATAACCCTTGACTGAAAAGGTGTTATTATCATTACCACATAAGCCTCAGTGACCTTGACTTTGGACTGAGCGACCCCAAAAGCAATCCCAACCGAGGTCTTGTCACAAGCATGCTATATATCAAGTTTCATTACCATATCTCAATCTTAACTCAATTTTTGGATCGGAAAACATTTTTCTATTTTTAGTTACAATGACCTTGACCTGAGTGACCCCAAAAGCAATCACAAGCAAGGTCTTGTCACAAGCATGCTATAATAAAGTTTCATTACCATACCTCATTCCAATCTCAAGTTATTGAATGGAAACCATTTTTCTATTTGTAGCCACAGTGACCTTGATCTTAGTGACCCCAAAAGCAATTCTAAGCAAGTTCCTGTCACAAGCATGCTATATATAAAGTTTCATTACCATTTCTAAATCTGAACTAAAGTTATTGATCTGAAACCATTTTTCTATTTTTAGCCACAGTGACCTTGACCTGAGTGGCCCCATAAGCAATCCCAACCTGTATCTTGAAATCCTTCGTTTCAAATCATTATGTAAACACTTCCCAAGATGCAATTATAGAACATATATATACGATCAAAAAAAATTATATATGCAATTATAGAACATATATATACGACCAAAAAATTTATATATGAACAATTTTTATACATATATATGAATAAAAATATATATATGAAAACTTTTACAATAAATACGCCTTTATAGAATATACATACGCTAATTTACAATATAAATAACTTTATACAACATATATATAGAAATATACCACATACATATGGTTTTTGCCAAATATATATAACTTTATGGAACATATATATGGCCTGGTGCACAGTAAATGTCCCACTTTTGTTAGCATCTAATGCAAAAAATAAAGTTTCTTGTATTTTTATAAAATTTACTTTTTTAGGTACTATGGGACATATATAAACATGTGTCATTGATAAAAAGATAAGTTTTTGCTTAAATTTTGTAATTTTTACAATTAAATATTTTGTGTCTGAGAGGGGACGGACATTACAAAATAGTAGAAAGGCTATCTTTAAAAGACCATTTAACGCAAAATATACCTCCAAAATGTAATTATTTTACATATTTATGAAAAACATAGTATACTTTAGTAAATTAAATAATTTTTTATTTAAGTAATTCTGAATTTTGCCATTGATGAGCAATAATTTAAATTTAGTCTCATTATTTTTAACCTAATTATCCCTTTATGACTTTCTGGTTTCAATTAGTTGTAAAACATAATATATGATTGATATATGTTATTTTAAATGTGTATACTTATTAAAGACATGTAGAATCAATTTTCTAATATAAAAATTTTTAATTTAATTTCTATTTAATGAAGTATTTTAGCATTTAATTCCGTTGTTAAAATCATGCCATAATCAGATTGTAATGGATGCTTATTTTATATCATCAAAAATGAATAAATTGAATTCTGGTGAATAGTATATTAATTGATATGATATTAAAGCATTGTACTAGTATCTTTTAATAATCTTAAATAAAATTTGCACACTATTGAATGAAATTTCAAGAAAATTAAGTATTTGGGTGATATACCAGATTTGAATAGTAACACTGTGAATCATGGGTCTATAAGAATTGGTATAAAGGAGAAAAGTTATTATTTCTTCACTATTTCTGTATAATTGATAATCGCATTTTAAAATTTGACTTAAAATATTAACTTATAATTTAGTATAACTAGTTAAATAAGCAATATACCACATACTGTTAAAACTGGCACTGTGCATAATTTAGTATTTTACTTTTGATATCAAACATATTATAATGTACAACTAAATCATCAATTTTAAATGTTAAATGGCAAACATATATTACAATAAGCTACTGATCACAATCAAAGCTACTGTATAAAATGTGACAGATGGTGAGAGCATATACTGATTGGTTGTATATTGGACCTTATTGGAACCCCACTGTGTACACTGATTAGGGTTTAATCTGGATTTCTTATCTGGTATTGCACAGTGGGGATCTGTATTGTTTATTGTCTGTCATTAATTCATTGTATAAAACAATTTTGGCATGGATTATGTTTCTGTGTATGGGTTTGTTGCTGTAATTTTTAAGTTTATTAAAGTCTCTGAATTGGTTGAATATATGTTTAATTATTAGATCTATTTATTACACCAGCCAAACTTAATGAAAAGTCTGTGCCTCTTTTGTGCTGTAAATCACCTTTCTAAATTATTCTATTTTAAACATATTTACACCATTTAAATAAAATGATAATGTGACATTGACTCTTAACAAACAGACAAACATTATAAATCAATTTGAGAAAACAGGTGAATTAATAAACTAATATTACCAAAAAAAGTGTACTAATATTGTAAATTTTAAATGAAAAGTACTCTAAATATGTCTCTACATTTAAATTTTAAACATAATTTGTTTGTTTTCTAATCTGTGTTCATTGATTTTATGCAGAGGAACATATTTTTCTAAAAATACATAAATAAAATATCTTTTATCTGCATCAAAACAGCATCATGTAGGTAGGGGACGGACATTACAGGGACAACCATTACAGATAACCATGCTGATAAATTATTAGATTTTATACACACCTGTACAATTCAAATTATTAGATTTTAACACTTAGACTCTAAAGCACACAGACCCATGATTATAAAACATTTTGTATGAAAATAATGGATTTTGTACCGAAATATTACCAAAAGAAACTCACATTTTTGTTCATTTTTAGTGAAATATTACATAATATGGCCCTATGAGGAAAAAAATAAATATTAAAAAAATATTTATTCATTTCTGAACTAAATTAAGTTTCATTTAATCATAGGAACATTTTTTTCAGAAATAAGGTGCATAAAATAACTTTTATTCACATCGAAGCAACATCATACATTAGGGGGACGGACATTACAGGGACGGACATTACACATAAAATTTCTATTTTCTCAATAATTCCATCATACTTAGGATTTAAGTCTAAATATGAACTTATATGGTGATGGCATTATTAAATGCATTGCATAGTATGTTTTATTACAATATTTTCCTTCAAATTCTTAAAAATCTGACAGGGGGACGGACATTACACTTTTTTGACACAACTTACAAAAAATTCACTTTTTTGTAAAATCATAAAATACGGTAAGGATTTATGGAAATTCTGCTACATCATCATTATGTTTATCTTGTTACCTTTAGAATAATGTAAAATAAATAGTTTTTTGTTCTTTCTAAAATGCTTTTGATAAGAGAATTAGAAGGCTACAAAATTCAATAATTGGGACCATTACACCGGTACCTATTTTGGTTTTTCATACATAAATCTAAAAGTACTTGTACTAGAACATTATAGCTTATACCAAATTGTCAAGAACAAAATTCCTTAATGGAAAAACACATGTTAGAGCACTATCAACTGTTGGGTTTTTTATAGTTTTGCTTAGAAAATGCATGAAAAATCTGATGCTAACACATTACACCTAAAATCGGGCAATTTTGGGGTCTTCAAAGTTTCATAAATCTCAAACGGAAAGAGATTTCTTCATGAAATTTTGTGCACACCTGCAGCTTAGTGTAATCAATTTGATACATGTATATTTTTTGAAACACTGTAAATAGTTTTTGAGAATTAAGCTTGTACATCTATTTTTTTCAAAATGGACACAATACCGTGCACCAGGCCATATGATAAAATACCATATATATATAACATTTTACAATGTATATATGAGTTTATATAACATATATATACGAATATACCACAAACATAGACAGTTATTGAATTTTGCAACGTCTGACACACCATACAGACGTATCTTTATTGTTATAGTCTTTGCAGTAAATTTTTTAAGTTGTTCTTCGAAGAGCAATATCCAGTCTTTCTAGTTCATGCATAGTTTCCGTTTGTTTTTCTTCGTAGTCTTTCATTTTTTCTGATAAACTATCGACCGAACGTTTTAATTCCTGGTTTTCCTTCCATATTTGTTTGTGTTGTCTTGTTTAAGTGAGTTTATTGTCAGTTCGAGGCAAGGTCATACATATTTGTTAAATTTTGTAAGATAAAACACTCATTGGCAGAAATATAAGAAATAAAATTCACTGTTAAATTTCCACTTATATGTGACGTATGGTTTAGGGCCATCTCTTCATCCCTGCAATCGGCCTTGGCGGTCACTAGAACAGACCCAGGACTTTCTTGATGCTTCCTCTTCTGTGTCAATCTAGCCCGGTGGTCCATACGATAGGGAAGGGTGTCATCTGGAGAGATGAATTCCTTATTATGTTCTTCATTTTGGATTGGATTACTTCCTTTCTTCTCACATGCTGTACAAACAAAGTCAAATGTTTCCTCTGATGTTCTAAACAGTGATCGTCCTCCGGAAGCCATTTTCTACGTTTGACTTTGAACGGCCAACTTTCGTTTTCAACTTCCAGTAAGTTGTGGGTCAATCGCACGTGTCGCCGACAAAGTCCTTCTTCCAAAATTTCCTATTACAACAGGGCAGGTAAAACTTGTAATCTTCCTACAATGTTTCTGACCCCAATGTCTGATGAAGTTTACATACTTTGTTTATATGGTCATTCCACACTCAGAAACAGGATAAGCAGTTGTCTAGTTGGGCCACACAGGCTTATCCATCTCCAAAAACTGGTCAACTTCTCCAGGATTTCCATTAAATTCTGCAAAATCAGCCATATCTGAGAAATAATCTAAAAGTTCTTTACATGGCACAAATTTAATGATTTAGTTATTGAATTAAGTGTCCTGGTCTGAACAATCGTAAATTTCCAGGATAATTCCCATCATAGGTCAGACAACATGAAAATGCTATACCTAGACATTTTAAAAGAGATAACAAAAGCCCAACAATATGAGTAGAAGTCTCTCATCCCGGACGTGGCCCCCAAAATGTAACAGGCTCAGTAGCCCTTGTTAGGCACTTAGCCTGTGAGTATCTGTCTCCCAGGTTTTAAACTACATATTATAGTCATTATTTACAACAAATAAAGCAAAGATAACCAATTCATGTGAGGATTCAATGATTTTAATGTTTATAAATATTTGATAAATATAATTTTTTTAATCAATCTCAAAACAGTCTATATTATTTAAGTGACAAAGACAATTCTTTATTTGATATTGGCCACCAGCCCGTAACAATAATATAATGAATATATTTACGGAACTTACATAGGTTAGTACCTGGAATAGACACACATAGTTAAAACAAGAGGTAAATCAATATTTCTAAATCCGAACAATAATTTAAGTGATATAATAATAAGCCATTATTTAGTATAAAGTAAAGAGTAATTTGGAGTTAACTAATTTAGATATCCAGCCTAAACTTAACAAAATGCCCCCATTAATTTATCCCTAAAGCAGAACTCCGGACGTGACAAGGGTAAAAGCTACTGTGTAAATGTCCATGAACTGAGACCTTTTATACCCACCAAAAACTAGAAAGCATGAGAACTTCATGAAACATGAAAGTCAGTATGATTTATATAGTCACTACAAAGTTAAGCATGTATTGGCCACATGATACACTATAAAAACTGTAAACATGGTGAATACTGTGCATTGTTAAATTTTATACTAATGTTTAAATAGAAATAAAACTATTCCTGCCACATAAGCCTCAATTATGCGTGGCCTACTTATCCCTATTCTGTCTTCAAGTCGCATGTTGACAGCTTGTGTCAGGAGTTCATCCATGTACTCGTATGACTTATGTTGTTTCACAGCGTGGGTTCTACACCTGACACTCTTCTTACTCCAAACCCTGGAATGGTTGGTCTGTTCACATGTTTATTATGGTCTATTGCTGCCAGTAAATTTCTCACCCACTGGTGGACTTGTACACAAATCGCTTTGCACAATAAAACAAGATGTGCTGATGGAATCCCTCCAGATTAGCAGTATTTCTGAAATTCAGGTAATACCCTGCATTGTTGAGCAGCCGTTTATTCAAAATGATAGCAGCCAGAGCTTTGATACAACTGGCATCATTTTTTGGATGCAGCTATGACTTGTTTCTGGTTTCGTCATCAATGGGTTCATGTAGGCACTCGTTGATCGTATCTTTATCATGTAGAACCATCCATGAATGTTTATTAACCACATGATGCAGTACACTACGACATATTATTAAAAAAGAAATTATTATATATTATATATATTTCCGTACGTGTTAGTTGTCTTACAAGAAAAACAGATATTATTAATTATGTCTGGGTTCCATTTCTGTAGCATGTTGTGCTCCATCCTGTGCGCAATCTTAGAAAGTTTCTTTCCAATATTCTTGCTTGCTATGTAATACTAATGGCGATCAGTTAACATATCGGCCTAATGCCACATGGCAGACAGATGACAAGAGACTATGGACAGATGTAGCGTATTAAATTATTATTATATATTATTATACAAAGTATATTACCTGAAAATTCCCCCTTCTTCACGACGTGAAAGTAGTAATGCACGAAGGCCAGTTGTGATGGGGAAAGCTTTTCCCTGGACCCAGGTTTTTCCAGAACATGAGTAACACCTTTACGTCTCTTCGGCGCAGGACTGGTGTCAGGTGTAGACGTAGCCCCTGGTGGGGGAATTACATATACATCGTCCTCAAATCCCCCTTTCATTGCCTCCGAATTCGAAAACACATTACGAAGTTGGTCAACGTCTCGTCTTAAGCTGGCAATACTTTCCTCCAACCCTGACATGTCCGGGGCATTCATACTCGTTTCTACGTCAGTAGGTTCACTAAGATCCCCGATTTTGACCCTCTGATCATTTAACGTGGTCAGGGTTCAATTCCTTAGGCTTTCGAATCGCGCCTCTATCACGTCGCTCAGAGCCTCTATCTTGTCGTCAATGACTTCAATAGTGCCTTGATCCAAACTCCTACCCATCATCTGTAACATAAGATATGTATAGTTTAAGCATCGATAAATGGTTGCTTGGGTAGGCGTATTTCACAGCACTACGAACTTGTACACACAACGCCGTCTCTTGAAACTGCACAACTTCTATGTCTCTATCTAACTCGTTGAAATCAGAAACGTGGAATGTGTCTTCTGTTACATTTGCTTGACCTTTTCCTTAAAGTTCATCAGCATATAATTATCCTGGTCATCTTTGTCTTCAACATAAAAAATAAACCATTGATTTTCATATACTACTAGTTTTCAATTTGCACTATAATGCTATTGCAAGGAACTATTTTATTTTTACTTAAAGTAAGTTATAGTAAAACAAGGATTAAATTTTAAGGCCATGATTTGTTTTAAGCAGGTCATTACCTCGAGTTCAGCGAGCCAACAAAATCTTAAGTATTGGTTATCAATCAGACTTGTTGGCAGGACTATGCCAACAACAAGCTTCATGAGCGCCTCGTCTATTTCGTTTTTCTTGGCCTTTCAACACTAACAAAATTAAGCAGCTGCATGGGTTGCGTCACGTCACTAAGTGTTTTGGCGCTGTGGACAACCACAAGGTGCTATATTAGGTTCATGAACGTCATTTACACTTGTGTGTACTGGAGCATGTGCTGTGGGGAAATTGTCAGGGACAATACCAAGGGCAACACAAGCTTCCCTGCTGAGGAATAGTTTCTCTGAACTGTCAGTCACATATGTCATTTGCTTTGTAGTCGCTGTGCGACTTGTGGGGTCTGTGCACGAAATACGAAGTATAATGGCTCCTAATATTTTAATGCTGTCATTACTTGCGGTGTGCATGCGCATTGTTACAGGTACCAAGTCGTTCTCGCGTAGTCCTATTCGATGAACAACTTTCAGTCCAGTCAGGCAGCTCTGACACCCGGTGTCAGCTAATGCTGGAACAGAAGCTGAAATGGATGAGACATGCATAGCATCTATACCAAGTTCAATATAATCTTGTGCACATGTTTGAATAGTTACATTTACAAATGGTTGTGATTGAGAGTTACGTTTTACCCACGACTGACTTAAACTGTCATACACATGGTGATCAAGTGGAATATTGACAGAGCACACATCATGTACATTTGGTTCAAAACAGTTAGGCTCTACATTAAACAATGTACAAAGAGAATCAAACATAGCATCTGCTTTAGGTAGTTGTGCACCGGAATGTTGTCTGTGTGAGGGTCTTGGTTTGTCTTTGCTGCGGCATACCGACTCGAAGTGATTGTCACTTAGAACACAATTTCTCTTCGTCCAGTTCAATTTTTTAGCTCACCTGAGCACGAAGTGCTCAAGGTGAGCTATTGTGATCGCAAAATGTCCGTCGTCCGTCGTACGTCGTACGTCGTACGTCGTCCGTCGTACGTCGTCAACATTTTGACTTGTTAGCACTGTAGAGGTCACAGTTTTGATCCAATCTTCATGAAACTTGGTCAGAATGTTCTTCTCTATGAAATCTAGGCCAAGTTCGAAACTGGGTCATGTGGGGTCAAAAACTAGGTCACTAGGTCAAATCTTAGAAAAATCTTGTGTACACTCCAGATGTCACTAATTTGTTCCAATCTTCATGAAACTTGGTCAGGATGTTGTTCTCCATGAAATCTAGGCCAAGTTCGAAACTGGGTCATGCCGGGTCAAAAACTAGGTCACTAGGTCAAATCTGATAAAAACCTTGTGTGCACCCTAGAGGTCACAGTTTTGATCCAATCTTCATGAAACTTGGTCAGAATGTTCTTCTCTATGAAATCTAGGCCAAGTTCGAAACTGGGTCATGTGGGGTCAAAAACTAGGTCACTAGGTCAAATCTTAGAAAAATCTTGTGTACACTCCAGATGTCACTAATTTGTTCCAATCTTCATGAAACTTGGTCAGGATGTTGTTCTCCATGAAATCTAGGCCAAGTTCGAAACTGGGTCATGCCGGGTCAAAAACTAGGTCACTAGGTCAAATCTGATAAAAACCTTGTGTGCACCCTAGAGGTCACCGTTTTGATCCTATCATCAAGACACTTGGTCAGAATGTTGTTCTTCATGAAATCTAGACCAAGTTTGAAACTGGGTCATGTGGGGTCAAAAACTAGGTCACTAGGTCAAATCTTAGAAAAATCTTGTGTACACTCCAGATGTCACTAATTTGTTCCAATCTTCATGAAACTTGGTCAGGATGTTGTTCTCCATGAAATCTTGGCCAAGTTCGAAACTGGGTCATGCGGGGTCAAAAACTAGGTCACTAGGTCAAATCTGATAAAAACCTTGTGTACACCCTAGAGGTCACCGTTTTGATCCAATCTTCAAGACACTTGGTCAGAATGTTGTTCTTCATGAAATCTAGACCAAGTTTGAAACTGGGTCATGTGGGGTCAAAAACTAGGTCAATAGGTCAAATCTAAAAAATCCTTTTGTATACTCTAGATGTCATCAATTTTATCAAATCTTCATGAAACTTGGTCAGAATGTTGTTCTCCATGAAATCTAGGCCAAGTTTGAAACTGGGTCATGTGGGGTCAAAAACTAGGTCACTAGGTCAAATCTTAGAAAAGCTAGTGTTCACTCCAGATGTCACTAATTTGTTCCAATCTTCATGAAACTTGGTCAGGATGTTGTTCTCCATGAAATCTAGGCCAAGTTCGAAACTGGGTCATGCCGGGTCAAAAACTAGGTCACTAGGTCAAATCTGATAAAAACCTTGTGTGCACCCTAGAGGTCACAGTTTTGATCCAATCTTCATGAAACTTGGTCAGAATGTTCTTCTCTATGAAATCTAGGCCAAGTTCGAAACTGGGTCATGTGGGGTCAAAAACTAGGTCACTAGGTCAAATCTTAGAAAAATCTTGTGTACACTCCAGATGTCACTAATTTGTTCCAATCTTCATGAAACTTGGTCAGGATGTTGTTCTCCATGAAATCTAGGCCAAGTTCGAAACTGGGTCATGCCGGGTCAAAAACTAGGTCACTAGGTCAAATCTGATAAAAACCTTGTGTGCACCCTAGAGGTCACCGTTTTGATCCAATCTTCAAGACACTTGGTCAGAATGTTGTTCTTCATGAAATCTAGACCAAGTTTGAAACTGGGTCATGTGGGGTCAAAAACTAGGTCACTAGGTCAAATCTTTGAAAAATCTTGTGTACACTCCAGATGTCACTAATTTGTTCCAATCTTCATGAAACTTGGTCAGGATGTTGTTCTCCATGAAATCTTGGCCAAGTTCGAAACTGGGTCATGCGGGGTCAAAAACTAGGTCACTAGGTCAAATCTGATAAAAACCTTGTGTACACCCTAGAGGTCACCGTTTTGATCCAATCTTCAAGACACTTGGTCAGAATGTTGTTCTTCATGAAATCTAGACCAAGTTTGAAACTGGGTCATGTGGGGTCAAAAACTAGGTCACTAGGTCAAATCTTAGAAAAATCTTGTGTACACTCTAGATGTCATCAATTTTATCAAATCTTCATGAAACTTGGTCAGAATGTTGTTCTCCATGAAATCTAGGCCAAGTTTGAAACTGGGTCATGTGGGGTCAAAAACTAGGTCAAATCTTAGAAAAGCTAGTGTTCACTCCAGATGTCACTAATTTGTTCCAATCTTCATGAAACTTGGTCAGGATGTTGTTCTCCATGAAATCTAGGCCAAGTTCGAAACTGGGTCATGCCGGGTCAAAAACTAGGTCACTAGGTCAAATCTGATAAAAACCTTGTGTGCACCCTAGAGGTCACAGTTTTGATCCAATCTTCATGAAACTTGGTCAGAATGTTCTTCTCTATGAAATCTAGGCCAAGTTCGAAACTGGGTCATGTGGGGTCAAAAACTAGGTCACTAGGTCAAATCTTAGAAAAATCTTGTGTACACTCCAGATGTCACTAATTTGTTCCAATCTTCATGAAACTTGGTCAGGATGTTGTTCTCCATGAAATCTAGGCCAAGTTCGAAACTGGGTCATGCCGGGTCAAAAACTAGGTCACTAGGTCAAATCTGATAAAAACCTTGTGTGCACCCTAGAGGTCACCGTTTTGAACCAATCTTCAAGACACTTGGTCAGAATGTTGTTCTTCATGAAATCTAGACCAAGTTTGAAACTGGGTCATGTGGGGTCAAAAACTAGGTCACTAGGTCAAATCTTTGAAAAATCTTGTGTACACTCCAGATGTCACTAATTTGTTCCAATCTTCATGAAACTTGGTCAGGATGTTGTTCTCCATGAAATCTTGGCCAAGTTCGAAACTGGGTCATGCGGGGTCAAAAACTAGGTCACTAGGTCAAATCTGATAAAAACCTTGTGTACACCCTAGAGGTCACCGTTTTGATCCAATCTTCAAGACACTTGGTCAGAATGTTGTTCTTCATGAAATCTAGACCAAGTTTGAAACTGGGTCATGTGGGGTCAAAAACTAGGTCACTAGGTCAAATCTTAGAAAAATCTTGTGTACACTCCAGATGTCACTAATTTGTTCCAATCTTCATGAAACTTGGTCAGGATGTTGTTCTCCATGAAATCTAGGCCAAGTTCGAAACTGGGTCATGCCGGGTCAAAAACTAGGTCACTAGGTCAAATCTGATAAAAACCTTGTGTGCACCCTAGAGGTCACAGTTTTGATCCAATCTTCAAGACACTTGGTCAGAATGTTCTTCTCTATGAAATCTAGGCCAAGTTCGAAACTGGGTCATGTGGGGTCAAAAACTAGGTCACTAGGTCAAATCTTAGAAAAATCTTGTGTACACTCCAGATGTCACTAATTTGTTCCAATCTTCATGAAACTTGGTCAGGATGTTGTTCTCCATGAAATCTAGGCCAAGTTCGAAACTGGGTCATGCCGGGTCAAAAACTAGGTCACTAGGTCAAATCTGATAAAAACCTTGTGTGCACCCTAGAGGTCACCGTTTTGATCCAATCTTCAAGACACTTGGTCAGAATGTTGTTCTTCATGAAATCTAGACCAAGTTTGAAACTGGGTCATGTGGGGTCAAAAACTAGGTCACTAGGTCAAATCTTAGAAAAATCTTGTGTATACTCTAGATGTCATCAATTTTATCAAATCTTCATGAAACTTGGTCAGAATGTTGTTCTTCATGAAATCTAGGCCAAGTTTGAAACTGGGTCATGTGGGGTCAAAAACTAGGTCACTAGGTCAAATCTTAGAAAAGCTAGTGTTCACACCAGAGGTCACAATTTTGGTTGTATCTTCATGAAACTTGGTCAGAATGTATTTCTCTATGGACTCTAGGCCAAGTTCAAAACTGGGTCATGTGGGGTCAAAAACCAGGTCACTAGGTCAAATCTTAGAAAAACCTTGTTTACACTCTAGATGTCATCAATTTGATCCAATCTTCATGAAACTTGGTCAGAATGATGATCTCTATGAAATCTGGGCCAAGTTTGAAACTGGGTCATGTGGAAAAAGTTCCAAATTCAATAATGCTTGATTCTACACAAGTACAACTAGTCGGTACTAAACCCATCAGCAGTCAAACCAAAGTATGTATTTCAGGAACTCTACTTTACCTACTACTCACAAACATTTTAGTACAAAATTCAAATCTAGGCCACATAAGTATTTTGAGTTCATACTACAACAATCTTGCTAACAAAGCCAACATTGCAACAAACTCAGGTGAGCGCTTAAGGGCCAATGGCCCTCTTGTTTTATTTATTTTTTCGGGCCCACAAGGGTAACCCCATTTATTGTCCCCGTCTGTTGGTTTTGTGGGGGTCGGAGAATCATCCCCCACAAACCTTACAATATTCAACAGCATAATTAAACAATAAATACAATGATACAATGATACAATGAAGCAAGTCAATAATAACAAAGCAATATAGGGGACAATAGAAGGGGCTTTGGACCTTTTTCCGTCAAAGAGTGACTAAAATACTAACATGTTTCACCACCTTTATGTAATCTAGAGTATGACAATATTTCTTTTTTCTGTACCTATGTTTAGAGACAATTTCTTTTAACAATTTCGTCCAGTTCAAATTGAAACTGACGTTGCTTTTGCTCCATTACACATCATCTGCCAACACAAGGTTACTGAATATCTGGTCAATTTACAATGGATTCAGATTTTTCAAGGCTTTCAACCAAAGCAATCTGAAGTTCCTCATCTTCACTATCAAGTATTTCATTAACTCGTTAAATCGAGCGTGGCTAGCCGTCCCCGACAGCTCTTGTTTGTAAGTACTTTCAATATCATTACATTGACTTTAAAAGTACAATTTCTTGCTCTCTATGTCCCTTTCTTCCCGAAGAACTAATTCCAGCACATGATTGTCAACGTTGGTGGAGATTAAATAACATTTTTCGATGATTGTTCATTTGGAGTTTTCGTGTTATGTTCACATGTATTGCGCACAAATTTTATCATTGTCTGTTGACCGTAAATTTGTGTCTGTTTTTAGCTCACCTGTCACAAAGTGACAGAGTGAGCTTTTGTGATCACTCTTCGTCCGTCGTCCGTCCGTCCGTCAGTCCGTCTGTCCGTCAACAATTGGGTTGTGTCCTCTCTAGCGGTCACAATTTTGGCCTAATCTTTATGAAACTTGGTCACAATGATCATCTTAACAAAATCTAGGCCAAGTTCGATATCGGGTCATCTGAGGTCAAAAATTAGGCTACTAGGTCAAGTAATAGAAAAACCTTGTTTTTCATTTTATCAAAGGGAGTGTACTCTGTAATTATACTGGTTGTGATCATGTAAGAGTTGTCTCTCTTACTATATTTTAGTTGTAGAACTACGAAATGTGTACTTGTTAGCAGCTTTGAGGCTTTAATTTAAATTAAATGCAGAATGTGGATATTAGGGTTATCATCGTTTACAGTGATTGTATGTTTACAAACTATTAAACAATTATTAAGCTGTAATTATAGTCTTATGCAACCTTACTAATCGTTTTACATAGACTTATATAGGGAAAACATATAAAAATCTTCTTCTCTAAAACTACAATGCCTAGAGCTTTGATATTTGGTATGTAGCATCATCTAGTGGTCCCCTACCAAGATTGTTCAAATTATGGCTCTGGGGTCAAAATTGGCCCCGCCCCGGGGGTCACTATTTTACATAGACTTATATAGGGAAAACATATATAAATCTTCTCCTCTAAAACTACAATGCCTACAGCTTTGATATTTGGTATGTAGCATCATCTAGTGGTCCCCTACCAAGATTGTTCAAATTATGCCCCTGGGGTCACAATTTGCCCCGCCCCGGGGGTCACGGTTTTACATAGACTTATATAGGGAAAACATATAAAAATCTACTTCTCTAAAACTACAATGCCTAGAGCTTTGATATTTGATATGTAGCATCATCTAGTGGTCCCCTACCAAGATTGTTCATATTATGCCCCTGGGGTCAAAATTGGCCCCGCCCCGGGGTTCACCGTTTTACATAGACTTATATAGGGAAAACATATAAAAATCTTCTACTCTAAAACTACAATGCCTAGAGCTTGATATTTGGTATGTAGCATCATCTAGTGGTCCCCTACCAAGATTGTTCATATTATGCCCCTGAGGTCAAAATTGGCCCCGCCCCGGGGGTTACCGTTTTACATAGACTTATATTGGGAAAACATATAAAAATCTTCTTCTCTAAAACTACAATGCCTAGAGCTTTGATATTTGGTATGTAGCATCATCTAGTGGTCCCCTACAAAGATTGTTCATATTATGCCCCTGAGGTCAAAATTGGCCCCGCCCCGGGGGTCACCGTTTTACATAGCCTTATATAGGGAAAACATATAAAAATCTTCTTCTCTATAACTACAATGCCTAGAGCTTTGATATATGGTATGTAGCATCATCTAGTGGTCCCCTACCAAGATTGTTCAAATTATGCCCCTGAGGTCAAAATTGACCCCGCCCCGGGGGTCACCAGTTTCTATATTTACGCTCTACCTTTGTTAGTCTAAATTGTGCAGGGCTTCATTTATAATCAGGTGAGCGATATAGGGCCATCATGGCCCTCTTGTGTTTCTTAGGCTTCAGTTTGTTGGTATCCAAAGCACAAGTTTCATGATGTCCAGTATTGACAGCATTGGATTCGATGGTCGTTGTTTTCCGAAAGTTATTGTCACTCGCTGAATTACGTTCATTTTCGTTCAAGTTGTACAGACGTATCTTTATTGTTATAGTCTTTGCAGTAAATTTTTAAGTTGTTCTTTCGAAGAGCAAATCCAGTCTTTCTAGTTCATGCATAGTTTCCGTTTGTTTTTCTTCGTAGTCTTTCATTTTTTCTGATAAACTATCGACCGAACGATTTAATTCCTGGTTTTCCTTCCGTATTTGTTTGTGTTGTCTTGTTTAAGTGAGTTTATTGTCAGTTCGAGGCAAGGTTGTACATATTTGTTAAATTTTGTAAGATAAAACACTCATTGGCAGAAATATAAGAAATAAAATTCACTGTTAAATTTCCACTTATATGTGACGTATGGTTTAGGGCCATCTCTTCATCCCTGCAATCGGCCTTGGCGGTCACTAGAACAGACCCAGGACTTTCTTGATGCTTCCTCTTCTGTGTAAATCTAGCCCGGTGGTCCATACGATAGGGAAGGGTGTCATCTGGAAAGATGAATTCCTTATTATGTTCTTCATTTTGGATTGGATTACTTCCTTTCTTCTCACATGCTGTACAAACAAAGTCAAATGTTTCCTCTGATGTTCTAAACAGTGATCGTCCTCTGGAAGCCATTTTCTACGTTTGACTTTGAACGGCCAACTTTCGTTTTCAGCTTCCAGTAAGTTGTGGGTCAATCGCACGTGTCGCCGACAAAGTCCTTCTTCCAAAATTTCCTATTACAACAGGGCAGGTAAAACTTGTAATCTTCCTACAATGTTTCTGACCCCAATGGATGATGAAGTTAACATACTTTGTATATATGGTCATTCCACACTCAGAAACAGGATAAGCAGTTGTCTAGTTGGGCCACACAGGCTTATCCATCTCCAAAAACTGGTCAACTTCTCCAGGATTTCCATTAAATTCTGCAAAATCAGCCATATCTGAGAAATAATCTAAAAGTTCTTTACATGGCACAAATTTAATGATTTAGTTATTGAATTAAGTGTCCTGGTCTGAACAATCGTAAATTTCCAGGATAATTCCCATCATAGGTCAGACAACATGAAAATGCTATACCTAGACATTTTAAAAGAGATAACAAAAGCCCAACAATATGAGTAGAAGTCTCTCATCCCGGACGTGGCCCCCAAAATGTTACAGGCTCAGTAGCCCTTGTTAGGCACTTAGCCTGTGAGTATCTGTCTCCCAGGTTTTAAACTACATATTATAGTCATTATTTACAACAAATAAAGCAAAGATAACCAATTCATGTGAGGATTCAATGATTTTAATGTTTATAAATATTTGATAAATATAATTTTTTTAATCAATCTCAAAACAGTCTATATTATTTAAGTGACAAAGACAATTCTTTATTTGATATTGGCCACCAGCCCGTAACAATAATATAATGAATATATTTACAGAACTTACATAGGTTAGTACCTGGAATAGACACACATAGTTAAAACAAGAGGTAAATCAATATTTCTAAATCCGAACAATAATTTAAGTGATATAATAATAAGCCATTATTTAGTATAAAGTAAAGAGTAATTTGGAGTTTACTAATTAAGATATCCAGCCTAAACGTAACAAAATGCCCCCATTAATTTATCCCTAAAGCAGAACTCCGGACGTGACAAGGGTAAAAGCTACTGTGTAAATGTCCATGAACTGAGACCTTTTATACCCATCAAAAACTAGGAAGCATGAGAACTTCATGAAACATGAAAGTAAGTATGATTTATATAGTCACTACAAAGTTAAGCATGCATTGGCCACATGGTACTCTATAAAAAACTGTAAACATGGTAAATACTGTACATTGTTAAATTTAATACTAAAGTTTAAATAGAAATAAAACCATTCCTGCCACATAAGCCTCAATTATGCGTGGCCTACTTATCCCTATTCTGTCTTCAAGTCGCATGTTGACAGCTTGTGTCAGGAGTCCATCCAGGTACTTGTATGACTTCTGTTGTTTCACAGCATGGGTTCTACACCTGACACTCTTCTTACTCCAAACCCTGGAATGGTTGGTCTGTTCACATGTTTATTATGGTCTATTGCTGCCAGTAAATTTCTCACCCACTGGTGGACTTGTACACAAATCGCTTTGCACAATAAAACAAGATGTGCTGATGGAATCCCTCCAGATTAGCAGTACTTCTGAAATTCAGGTAATACCCAACATTGTTGAGCAGCCGTTTATTCAAAATGATAGCAGCTAGAGCTTTGATACAACTGGCATCATTTTTTGGATGCAGCTATGACTTGTTTCTGGTTTCGTCATCAATGGGTTCATGTAGGCACTCGTTGATCACATCTTCATCATGTAGAACCATCCATGAATGTTTATTAACCACATGATGCAGTACACTACGACATATTTAAAATATATATGCAAAATTTGTCAACATGGAATGTGTCTTCTGTTTAATCTTCACCTAAACATT
This sequence comes from Spisula subtruncata, assembly GCA_963678985.1. Classification (NCBI taxonomy): domain Eukaryota; kingdom Metazoa; phylum Mollusca; class Bivalvia; order Venerida; family Mactridae; genus Spisula; species Spisula subtruncata. The sequence continues at coordinate 1,564,865 of OY787672.1, forward strand.
TGCCTGACCTTTTCCATAAAGTTTATCAGCATACAATTTTCCTCCTCATCTTTTCTTCCATATTTCCAATATACCATTGATTTTCATAATACTACTAGTTTTCAATTTGCACTATAATGCTATTGTAAGGAACTAATTTTTTTTAAGTAAGTCAGTTATAGTAAAACAAGAATTAAATTTTAACGCCATGATTTGTTTTAAGCAGGTCATTACCTCGAGTTCAGCGAGCCAACAAAATCTTTAAAGTATTGGTTATCAATCAGACTTGTTGGCAGGACTTTGCCAACAACAAGCTTCATGAGCGCCTCGTCTATTTCGTTTTTCTTGGCCTTTCAACACTAACAAAATTAAGCAGCTGCATGGGTTGCGTCACGTCACTAAGTGTTTTCAGTACCACCTTCCAAAACCTCTAAGTTGCTGTGAATATCTTCCTGTGTTTTAAGTCGACATCCTTTCCAAACAGGAAATAAAAGTGCACTATTTTCAGATGTTCAAAATACTCTGTTCGTATGTGCTCTAAGTCCATTTCGCTCGATGAATAGTCCGAAAGAATTTGAGCTACAAACATTTCGCTTGGTAACTCCCTGTACTTCTTTACTATCGAGCGATATTCCTCTAGAACATGTGTGCGTTCTTCTTTGATGTCGGACTCAGCAGTCAAAGGCGGTCTCAGATAATAATAATACTAATTATGCTGGTCAGTATTACAGGCAGGGATTAGTTTTGGATAGTTTTACTACGTTGTAAGGGCGCTTTCCCTTGCAAAATAAGATAATTTTCCCCAAAAGTCATCATTTATCGCTTTATTTTCCCCTTTGTATAGCTATTTAATTGTAAATCAAGACAGTATATTTTTATACTGCCCATGGTCTTTTTTAACGATTCCCAATTGCGATTTGTTGCGCTTATTTTCCCAACTTTATATTATAGGTACAGACATTTTTTTTTCAAGAACAATCACTGGCAGGTGGTGATAGAATTAGGATAAGTATGGTCTTGGTTATGTACTGTTTTCTAGTTTATTAATTTGTTTTATTTAGATGATTGTTTATTGTGTATTAAATTGCTAAAAAATATTATGTTTTATACTTTAGTAATAAACCGATGAATTATATGTTGTCTTTGTCTCAATAAATTACTACGTTAGCGTAGACGGGACACAGGAAATATTGTACTTGCCACTTGCGCAAATGCTGTTCATATACATGTATCAAACGAGTGCCATTGGTGTATCTGATAGCTATCACGGGGTTCATATCGCTGGCTTAGAATTAGAAGGTCGTAAGTACTACGATACTACATATTATTAAGTTTTACCATAAGTAAAGAGTGCTTGTCAGACAGTTTTTCTTGTTTTCGCGAATGTCGAATTTGTACTTACGGCATTCCCATGCTTAGCCATCGATATGGTAATTACCAGCTGTGCATTTGTTAGTCAATGTATGCACATGTGGTACTTGTATGTTCGCTTGTTGTATGTAAAATATTGGCTATGTTCCCTGTATTCTACCATTAGGTTGTGGAATATAGCTTTACATTCATTCACAATGTTTCCTCCAGATTGTGGAAGGGATTTTGTATATATCTGGTTTAGAATGAGAACTTACGACCTTATAAAGACATATTTGAATGTCAGAATTACAAGGTCCTTCTTAAGAGTCTAATTTCAAGAAACCAGAACCTATCATGCTGACCAAACGAAAGTCCAATAGTTGGTTTTCCATAAGTAAAGAGTAATTTTCAGAAAATTCTTTTCTTGTTTTCTCAAAATATCGAGTTCGTACTTACGACCTTCTCATTCTAAGCCAGCGATATGTACTTGCAGACTGTCCACCACGACATGATGGCTTGAAGTTCTACATGCAGAGATTGTGGTTGTAATCTCAGTTGATGCCAGAAATACTGCAACACACACGTCATCGATCAAGCAAAACGCACATGTGTTTGTTTTGGAAATGAGTAGATCAACGGCAGATCAAATTAATTATTTTCCACGTGTATCGTCCTGAGCAGGCAATGGGCCACTGGCTTGATTATTGGTTGCAAACACAGGAAATAAGATTTGATTCACTAGCAATACTAGTTACAGTACTGTCGCTTTATTCACACTTCATAGAATATTTAACAAGTACAACAATAATCTTAATCACTCTTACTAGTTTTAACGAAATGCTGACCGTACCTTTGACCATGCACTTAGTATGTGCAAAACGTTTTAGGATTGCCATTTCCATATGGCTTCATAACGAGGTCAAGATAAAATCTGCTGACAAATTCATTCTCGACTAGATTATGATGGGTTAGTTAGGGGCTACAGTTTGTTAATACATTTCAGGAAAAGCATATCGCCATCCATTGCATCACAGAGAGAGGAGACCTACAAGTCCAGAATAACTATCGATGACTAGTACTTCTTTTCTGAACTAGATCTGAACTGAAGTTATTTTCTGTAAAACCTCAGGAGTTTTAACAAAGTCATAATCCTTTTAAAGTTCGTTCAATAAAGTTTAATAATAGAACAAATATGTAACAAGGTTACGGATTGTATGCTTCATGCAATGTATCAGAAATGTACTTTTAAAGATTCCAGTTATTTAGTCTCAATTGATCTACTGCATACATACGCGGTAATAATTAAATATACATTTTATTTTGAAACAGTATGCAGAAAACAACACATTGTATGTGTCAAGAATGGGCAATATAATTTATTATGTAAATGTTTGGAAACCCACTAATATATCTGATACAGCATTTATTGAATGAGTATCGAAATCTTTACATGGATTATTGGATTAAAAAAAGGTATGAGAAAATGAAGTATCACTTATATGCCATAGTTAATAAAAATTAAAAGTTTAAAACCATTCCGAATTAACGGTTTTAACTGGGTTCTTCTTTGCACGAAACTTAGATACCATAGCTGCCGCTATCTGACTGAATCTTCTATGGACCCCAAACCCATAGTTCAAATTAGATTTGTCTGATTTCTTGGGTTGATCAGTGAATGCCACCATCGCTTGTTTCATATTGTCTTTCTTCACTGGCTCAGATGATCTCCGAAGCTCAGACAGTGTTGTATCGTACGTTTTTACATCAGTTTCACTTGAAACCTTCTTCACTGTCTTTGTGTTGTCACTAGCGCTAGCATTAAGGAATGGGAATTTCTTGCTTAGTCTGTCAATACCGATTACTGGTTCTGGTTCAAGAGTTGTCCAACTTTGTGATTTTGGAATTGATTTTACCGGGGTCTTCCTTCCTGAGGGCATAGACTGTCTGTGATGTTGTGGCTGCCATGCATTTGTTCGAATCATCTTGCCATTTTGTTCACTCTTTGGACGTTTCAAGTCCGATTTCTCGTTAGCATCTGCATTAACCGGAACATTTTCGATCTCATCCTGTATGTAAAACATATTTTTATATTCCGTGGTAGACGTTTGTGGTTTCTGTTGATCAGGAAATGACACATTCCCAATTTTCTTTTGCCTTGGACTAATATTTTGTTTTACACCTTTTTTGTTCAGGCCACGAACATTTTTATCAGTCCCCACATCATTACCAGATTCTTTGCCGGTATCACCATGTGTATGTCTAGTTAGTGTATTACTGAATGGTTTTGTATTTAAGTTAGTTGCAATGTTATTGTCATGTGTACCTTTGCTAATGTTGAATTCAGCTTTTCTGTTTGGTATTCGTCCTTTTACAGGATTGGCTTTAGTACTTCTGTCGGAAACGATTGCTTCAGTATTATTGTCTGTCCTATCATCATATTCAATTAAAACATTTGAAGATTCATTCTGATACGACTGCGCACCAGAAGTTTCTTTTATTATATTAAAGGTTTTGTTTGATTGATTTCCAACTTTTCTATTTGAGTTATTAATTAGCGCTGCAGATGTCACGGTTTGCTTTCCGGAAAAACTGTTATTGTTTCTAATTACACTTTTGGTATCAGCTGGTACGCCCCAATCATCAGTGTCTTCAGTTTCCAAAACTGTATCATTGCCAAAAGTTGTGTTATTTGCCATTTTCCGTTGGTTTGCCACAGACGACTTATTCCAACCAACTGATTCACTGCTTTCATTGACTTCGGTTGTGTGAAAGACTGATGGGTGTTTCTTTGGTACTTTGCTTGTTTCTGAAAGTTCCATGGAGTTGTGATTGGCTGTACGGGTGTCTACCGAATTGAATTGGGTTAATGTAGGTGGTGTGTCCCAACCTGACGATGTACTGTTTTCACCTACTCCATTTGATTGAATCACTGTTGTTGGAAAATTCTTTTGCTTACCATTGGATTCGGAATGACTTAAGAAGTTATTGTGAGCTGGAGTTTGGTTGTTTCCAATCGTCACTTTGTTATGCATGTTTGGAGTGTTCCAACCCGATGTTGTACTGTTTTCATTGACGTCCATTATATTAAAACCTGTTGTCATTTTATTATTCTTCATTCGATTATGTCCTTGGTCGGTCTGGTTGATTTGAGACATAGTTTGTGACGATGTTTGGGGGAATGGGTTTGTTTGATGGGATGAATCACCACATTCATCATCTTCATCCCATGTTTCATTAGCTTCATGCTTATTTTGTGCCTTTGTTGTTGCAATTAAGCCATTCTGTGTCATCTTTGGCGTGTTGTAAGTTTGTTTGACCCCTGTACCAAATAATGGACTTCCCCATTCTGATTCTTGAATCTCATCTATGTTTTCACCATTGTCTGCAGAATAGGTTCTAGGAGTATGGTTTGTGTGGGTATTATTTGATGCCATACCTTTTGTAGGTGCATTCTTTTGAGCAACATTTTCACTATAAACTTGTATTTGTTCTTTACCATTGGTTTCGGTCGTATGAACGTCAGCTATTGTATTTGTCGTTTCGTGTGTTTTCCCCTTCGTCATTTTGCTTCCTTTTGCGTCTTTGCCATTTTGGTTTGGTTTGATCGCTGTTGGTTTTGACTTCTTTTGGGCTGTGTTTTGTCGGATTTCCTCATTTCTCTTTTGTTGTTTAGAATTGGAATCAGTATGTTTGGCAACTGCTAAAGGTAAAACGGCAGCAGGTAGAACTTTCGATGAAGCGTCTGGTGGTTTATTCGTATGGACTTCTGAGTCATCAATAAAGTCATTGTCTGATTGTGAGTCATAATCGCTGTCAGAGAAAACATCTGAATGTTCATTATCTTCTTCATCAATATTTCGCAACTCTACATCACGTGCAGTTATTATTCGTTTTCTTTGTACAGGTTTAGGTTTTGCTGAAAACAGAACATTTTCCTTGTACAAAATCATATTGCATTCGTGTTACATTTAAGGAAATGGCGAATTAGGTGTTTTGGTTTAAACTTTATTACATTTTGAACTGAAGAATTGTAAAATAATAGCTACGGGTACCACAAAATGGAACGCAATGATGCATTAAAGGAAGTGAACTGATATTTTAGCTATCGTGATTTTCAAAATAAATGGATGCATTTACAGTCTTCTTACATTAATTAATAATTCCTTATCACCGTCAGTTACTACCTCTGTTGTCATTGGCATCTTCTGGTGGATCAGCTGCTGTAGACATTGATGATTTCGCCACGTTACCGGGTGTGGCTGTGTTTCTATCGTTACCAGGCGTAGCTGTATGTCTATCATCTCCAGGCGTAGCTGTATTTCTAACATCGTCTGGTGTAGCCGTGTATCTATCGTCATATTCATGTTCCTGATCTGGGCTGAATATTGAAAATAGTTCAGGATTATTGAGATAGTACATGGATATTTGAGTTAGTCTGAATTTATATACAATTATATATTCGATACTCGTACACGTCCAGAAACAAATAGACACATTACCTCGTGTACGGACAACTTAGACATTGGTATATCTTAATTCGGGAATTTCTGTGACTAAAATATAATACCGCAATACACACATCACATACCAATTTAGTGCTATTAGACTGACTGATGCGACGGGCAGATTTGTGTATCGTGTTGAGTTGTATTGGAATTAGTTTGTTTTAAAGTATAATTGGCCTGTGTGTTTTGTACATGCACGTATTATGTGATGTTTTTTGTGTGTTCATGTTCTTTGTTGCGCCTTAATCCGTGTATGTTATGCTGTTTATTTATGTTGCTTTGCATTCCCCTGTTCAATTTCTGATTATCTTACTGTTTTACTGACCTAAATGCTTTATTATCATGGTCGACTTCTTCATCTACTTCACTGCCACCGTATTCATCATCATCATCAATAGGGCGTTTCTCTCGAATGTGAGGTATATCATCATCGTCATCATCATCTTGATCAGTGTCGGTATCATCATCCTGGAACTTTCTCCCACGACTTGCTGGATGGCTGTTACTAAAAATAAGATAACAAATGGTTATTGGTGTGCCACAAGAACGGTGTTCATAAGTTTATCTGAGTTGAACAATTTTGCACCAAAACGCCTGGAATTCAGACATGGAGGGATGCTGATTTAATTCTTTGATGATTTTGGCCATTTAATTGGATTTTACCCAACCACATGATGTTGTTGCCAGTGTGACCCTGGATACAGTTACAGGTTAGTAATAGATCTACATAATTCAGAAAGTAACAAAAGACGGACAGCTTTTAAAAAAGGAAGGCACTTCTCCGTATGTTTGAATCTACCTTTTGTCTCCGATGATTATGTACGATATAATAACAAGATGCTTATCCCACTATAAGCATGAGACATGTCTAGTCGGTAGAGTTAGTCTGTCGGTCCGTGTAGTTGTGTCGTGTTGTTACAGTTTTCTGTGCTCTGCTGGTTAAGTTAGTGTTACCTTCCCTATCCAATTTCCTCATAAAATTTTGGCTGTATTCATGGACATAAATTGAGTATTATGTTTTATGCACAGGGGCAATATTATATCTTGTTTTAATACTATGGTTACGAGCATGTAATCGGTTACTTACAACACGTTCAGTTCAAGGTTATTGGTTCCCGTTTTGCCCTTGCAGCAAGCTTGACAAGCGAATATGGAGATGAACAGTGTACATACAATCAGCAATGCTCCAATAGTACCAGAGTATATGGTACACGGCATCTCCTCCCATCCGAACTCTATCATACCTGGTACAGCCTCGTTACAGTAATATCGTGTTGTGTTATCTGAAAACAAGGTAAATAATTATTCAGATGAACAAGAACAAAGTAAACTAAATAGTCACAGTGATACCAGGACAACAAAATATTCAGTGTTAGTGGAATCCATTCTCATTGAAAAAAATACGCTGGTTGAACGAGAATGGTGGAATCGAGAAAATGGGCTGTTTATTTTTCCTAAATTAATCGACATTTTCAAGATTTTAGGAATTGTCTAATACATGTAAACAAATCATACAAATACGAGAAAGGTGAAAGGACATATCAGGAACTTGAGTTTTTCTTAATATTCCAATATTCGTTGACATTTTTTTTAAAAAGTCAGGAATTTTCTAATTTTTGCTCATGCTATACATGTTTGTATATCATTCCATTCAATTTAATGTTTATACGAGGGTCAGTCAAGAAAAACTGAGAGTTGGTAAATTAAGCCTTCAAAAAGTATTTATAATTGTATTTTCTATCAATCATCGTGCTATATTATCCTTTGTGGATATTCTGATGAATTCCGTGATCGGATATATTACTTATAAAAAAGTTGCCAAGCAACCAAAGAACATCACTAAGGGAAATGCATTCGCACCAGCGACATAGAGATTGTATCTGTTGTGAATTAGAACGTTTATTTCAACTTTATATAGCGTAGTTTATTACAACTTGCATTTGCATCCTGTAGAATCATATATATCAAATGATAATGAGCGGTTTTTGCAGAAGGGTCACTAAGGTTGTGACGTTAAGTTGCCTAGCAACCGTTTTACCCAGATTATATCGATTTTCTCAATATGTGTTCATTTCGTTGCCGTGGTATTGTAAACCTAATCACTGATTTCACAATTTCTGTTCAAGAGGATTATGAATGTGTCTGAGGGGGTACAGTAACCATAATATGAATAAAATATATAACTTCGTTTTTGAAAAACATCAAGCGTTCTTTTGGGTGGGGTAAAATTATGCTTTCAATACAAACAAAAACAGTGGCAATTAATAGTTCTATCAAGTATATTTTCTATATTGGAGGAACAAATCAAATATAATTAAGTTAATATGATAGATTAATGTATAACGAAATAAATAATAGGTTTGTAAATGTTCGATATAACTTTATGTTTCCATAGCAATGCATATTTTCGTTCTACTGACAGCGTGAACGCATGCCCTCGAGTTGTCTTCTTCGGTTGCATGGCAACAAGAATCTAATCATCATGTCTAAAATTGGTATTCGCCATTATATCAGCGACATACCATATTTTACGATGGTGAATAGACAATATACGAACACTCATTCTCCTAAGCATTATTTAGCAACTCTCAGTTTTTCTTGACTGACCCTCGTATTAACATTATATTAACAAATATTATATATTAACAATAAAATTGTCCTTACCTTCGACTTCTTGTTTTATTCCTGAAAATAAAAAACATAAAGTGAAATAAAAGCATTTTTAAGTATAAGCATCGTATACTGTAAAATCATTAATTTTCGTGGGGGATTAAATTTCGTGGATTTTGTGGTTCACATCAACCACGAACTTTAATCCCAACGAACATTGATTTTGACCCTTGTTTTGTTATCTTAAATGCAAAATCCACGAATTCAAGTGCCAACGAAATTGTCTTTTTACCAAAACCACGACATTATGTCCCAACGAAATTAAATGATTTTACAGTAATACATTATTGCAATTTGTACCTCGCTTTTTGGCTATTTGAAGAGCATCATTATTTTAACAGATTCCTGAAGTTTGTATCTCGCTTTTGATACTTTAGACTACTTATCATTTATCAAATTATTCGTTTTTTTGAGGAGCGGAAATGACAAAACCCTAATTACCACTGTCGATACTAGTTATTGATGCTCACAGTTCTTGTACACGTATATTCTTGAACGTTTCAGAATACCAAGAGATTTGCTTTTAGCATACACTATTGGTAGAAAGGTCAAGCTATTAGAAGTCTGGGAATATTCGTGACTTAATCATTCAAGGTGCATGGAAGGTCCGTAAATAAATTCTGATGCTTAAGGCAGTTCAATAATACAATTACATGTTCGACAGTCATGAAGCCAGTAGCCTTAGTCACCAACATTGTAAGACTGCAACCCAGACTTTGCCTTCAAAACAACATTTATTGATAATTGCTGCCATTTCTTTGCCAATATAATGAATAATGTGAATTTTGTCTGAGTACTTGTTGTTACCCATAACATATTTTAAATAAAGATTATATTAATATTTTTATAATTATCCTTACTATTATAACAGCATGAGAATAAATGTAACACATTTTACGTTTTAGACAATGTAAAGTCTAAGTTTAATTCTTACAATGTTAGTGAATAATACCCCAGGTTCCATTGGCTTTTACTCAATGTGATATATTTAGTTTCGCTCAGAAATACTCTTAAATTACTGGTGATGTTCTAACACAATTCTTACCTTTTGTAGCACCGGTTGTTGTTATATAGACTGTACTATCTCCAACATTGGTGTAAGCATTCAGTAACAATGTATACATAGTAGCATACCGAAGACTGGTTATCAATAATGTTGTTGTAGAATTGTCAACTGTTGTTGTATACAGCTGGGATACATTGGTAGTCGTCAACCATTGTAGTTTGTAACCTGATGTAAGAAACAAAACACAGGCGTTTGGTAAATCCATGATGAGAACGGTCGATGATATGTCACGTGGTCACATTACTATTAGTTTAAAACTTTAAATGAATGTCTCGCTCTGATATACGGCTTGTATAGGCTCATACTACGTACTAGTCATTGTTGTGCCTGGCAGCACATATGGCAAGATGTTTCTTTTTGCTGGGATTGTTTTTTATTTACATTTCCATACTCTTCCAAAGTCGAACCTAATTATTTCATCTCTGAAGCATTACAATACAACACATTTTATTTGTAATTGATATAAATCAAGATGATAAAGAATGGATATATTGGCAGTTGTTAGCCTCAGTATTTCGGTTTTTTATTGCAATGTGAATAATAAGACAAATAATAAGACATGGAAAACGACATACTTCGACAGAAATATAATAAGACGTCTGACAGGGAAGACAGCATTCTTCAGAAACAGCAGAGCAGAAACGAGAACACAAATTTTGCAATCACAGACCAAGGCACGCATGTCTGTCTCATTGACCAGCACCAAACAGAACAAGAAACACGTGAATTGACCGGCAACATTTGTCAATTTGGTTCATTAAAAGTGTGAGCACCACTGTGTGTCTCCGTAACTCAGTGGTTAGTACGCTTGTCGTCTAATCTACATAATTATATCAAAGTATGCCTGCCATATTTTAGCAGAAAGGCTGATTGGCAAAAAACGCTATGTTCGGGAATTTCTTTAAAAGTTTTGTTAAACCAGGACGGGTTGTCAACAATCAGGTTTCTTACCTTGCAATATACCATTCCAGTAGACTTGTTCCAGGGCGTTCCATGAACACTGTATTGCCGATATTGAGTATGATGTACATGCAAAGTTGTACGGGGCATTGTCAGGCACTGGTAATAAATGAAAAAAATATCGAGAATTTCGTATGCAGTACCATTAAAAACAAACATCAAATTTCAAAATAAATACAGTTTTCTAAATAGTAAATAGTTACTTTCTAGAAAAAAAGTGTCGATGAAAAGCAAAGTATACTCAAGAATAAAGCTTCAAAATACGGACCAATGAATTCAATTACGACTGAAATATTTTCATTGGACATTGTTTTCTTGAATCGTGTTATCAAAATGTTTACCATTTGGTAGACCTGTATTTATTTTAACATCTCTACAAAAGGCATTAAGGAGCAAATCAGAAGAGGGTTAGATAGTTAGGTTACTTACCATCCTCGGATGTGGTACATGTTGTCACATATTGTGTATTATTGGTACTAGATGTATAGGAGAACAAGGTGATATCGTATGTACCATATTTACCCAGACCGTGTGTGTCGTGTGTAGCATAATTACGATCTGATAGATCAGTCGTCTGAAAATAACAAACAGAGTCAGATCAATAATAAATTAATAATAGTAATAAATAATGTTTTCATAGAGGCAACACAGTCGGGCATGTACAGTCTTTCATGTGAACCTCTTTAATGTATTGGTACTTATATACATGTCATATTTCAGCAGAAAGTTGACTGGCAAATTTACGATTGGTTAGGAATTTAAAAAGAGTACATGTATATAAGTTCTTGTCTCACGTTGTTGTGTTGCGAGAATTCAACCCCAAAACTATGTGTTACACACGGACGAGCGGATTATTGAGCATTCGCTTTCAATTCCAATTCGCTGATGAGACCATATTTGTTTGGTATTGTTTAAAAAGCGGGTCTGTATCTTGCTTTAATAAAATGGGTATTATTAAAATCCAGAAACTGTCTTAAAATGATGCAAATATGTTACATGGGTATTTGACTAACCCAGTGTTGTGCTATTTTAGGTACATACGCCTTCCTTCTCGATGAGAGACAAAATATATCGTCTATGTACAGTCAAAAGGAGCTCTCAAACTCCCTTTTTCATTACAAATAAGTTTAAAGTTCCTTTTTGGCTGTGAATGTATGAAATATATACATTACTAGTTTTTGGTCAAAGTGTCTTCTTGCAAGGGTTATTGTACGGTTTTGTAAGGACCAACAATACATTATCCGAGGCAAAAATTGTTCTATAACTGTTGGTAGAAGACCCGTTTGATAAAAAAACTAGTTCTGTATCCGACTTATACTCAGCCAAAAAGTAAAATGATTACCAGAGACAAAGATTATAATGTAAAGTAACGTACTGGAACAGCTGGTTCTATTTTTAATCCATCCACCCGTTCCACATCTAGATAGTAACCTAACACTGACACATCTGTGGCTGATGTCCAGGTGAGCTGTAAACCAGTGGAATTTAATGCTGTACATACTATACTGGTGGGGTCTGTAGAGGCTGAAATAGATACCGTACACACTCGTTTATAAGACAATCTGTATTGTTAGACGTGCTATTCAATGCAACAATAAATTCTGATAATCATTTCAAAGAACAAAGAACATTCCGGTGTGTTTCCAAACTAAACAATTCACTTTTGTGTCAAAGATATTGAAATAATAAAAGAGAAATATGTTTTTGAAACAAAAATTGAAATATATTATTTATTTTCTTAAAAATCTATTACTATGATACGTACGATATCATGAATTCACATGCATGTGAACATGAAATGAGCAAATAAAAGTTTGGTTTTTAAAAGACAAGTCAAACATAATTAATGAGAAAAAAGATCATCCGATCTAACTCAATCCGAAATAATCACAATTTTAAAGATTACATTATTACTCACCATGAACATTGATCACAAAGACTGCAACGTATATTACATAAAGTATTCCCATCTTATGTATTAAACTTGTCATATTAAGTCAATATTTGTAAACAAACGTACATGCATAATCACCATAAACATATAACCATACATGTACAAAACTGTACATGCGCATGTATGATTACACGAAACAATACCAATGTATAGCGTGGCCCACCCTAAAGTGCTCAACTTTCTAACTAGATCATGTAACCACGCATGTTCATTGGACGATATTATGAACTTATTATTAATAGACTTAATGAATGACGAATTAACTAAAAGTCTCGCCAAAATTTAATTAATCTCTCAACAGATTTAGCTGAGATTTGGTGCGTTTGCGTTCGAAGGTGCTGTATAGGTAATTAAGTCACTGACTCTTTTATACATTGTACAATTATGATCTTAGATTATTTCAACATACGTACACGTTACTGTGTGCGAGTTGTATATAAAAGTTTTAATCTCATAGACTGGGTCCCACTTATATTTGAACAGTCTTTAACAACCAATATTTCCATGCTGAAAAATATAATCGAAGTGTATCTACAGTTTTCGTTATAAGCGAGTTCGTTATAAGCGAATTCGTTATAAGCGAATTCGTTATAAGTGAGTTCCACTGTATGCAACCGTGTAAATGTGAGTCAAACAATTTGTTTACTATGTTTACAATTCAGTTTGCACCAACATCAACAATTTTGTTGGGGTAGTATACTAGCCTTTTCTCATCTGTAACCAATGCTGTAATATCCTTAGTATTTAAAAGTCAATGGACGCGGTGTCTGGGCCAAAACACTATACTTTTTGCTTTGTTTCCAGGAAAGAGGAAATAATTTGTCCAAATATGCCCATTTAGATAACAATACCAAAGGGGTCAACAATCCATCAAATAAAGACAATGGAGCCACCCATAACCCCCTTAAACATGACAACATGACAACATGACAACATGACAACATGAATAAAATCAGTCGTCCATGTTAACTTTGTTTTGCTCTTTATTATGAAACCTCATCACAGTAATTGTTGGAAACACAATAATTCATTTCGTGCTGGTCGTATAATAGATGAAAATATGGATAGGTTATATGAATATATCGACGGTGCCAAACCAAAACCGCGTAACTCAATTTTGGCGCGAAAACTTTCTTTGCAGCATCCGCATCTGCTAGACGTCCCGCGCATTTCTGTCTTGTCGCCGTCTAAGTAACGCGATTTAAATGGCGACAAGACAGAAATGCGCGGGACGTCTAGCAGATGCGGATGCTGCAAAAACAGTTTTCGCGCCAAAATTGAGTTACGGGGTTTTGGTTTGGCACCGTCGATATGCTATTGGTCACTGTATAGGCTACTAACTACTGATGTACCATTTATTTATTCTCCTATATTACTAAACAGAAATACACTTGATTATCGTTACTTTACTAAGTATTAAAAGTGTCTTTTATGAGAAAACTCATTTAAAAGAGTAATAGCAAATGAAAGGCTTGCTTTTGTCACATGTTTAGCTATACTGGCACTAACAAAGCAAATAAATGACAAGTGCCATTCAAATCGGTTTGTCTGGCCCAATCTGGCATAGAAGTACACTATATTCAAATTTTACATTTGCGACATATTACTTTCATTGGTTTGGGTTTCAACAAAAGCATTGTACTGGAACTTCGAACTTTGAGTACCCCAACTTGTAATACTGACCGGAGGTGGGTAAGCCGGATTAAACCGGATTAGTCGGGGTGAAACATTCTTTTAAAATAATAATTATGCCAACTTATTGAATTAAACAAGTTATGTTTAATGGTTATGTGTGATTTCAATAATTTGTAATCTAGGTATTTGATCAATAATCACATGATTAATTAGCAGCTTTGTTTTCCTCATCTTTTACACAGGCATATTATACGCTGTTAGGGAAGCTGCAACCTAAACGTGTACGAGTACATGTCTATCCACTTCTATGCACCATGTGTGTCAATAAGTAGCCCAATGAATCCATTGTAGGTAGTTTCTACAAGTTCGTTTGACGATAGTAGACGTTAAGATGGTTTTGCTATGTTTGGGTTGAATGTCAATTTCTGTCTGAATTTCTCCTCAACGTCAGGTAGAAACTCTTAATTGTATCGCACACATACATATATGGGCCCTCCATAAACCTTAAATATAATTAAAAGTAATTATGCAATTTGGTTGCTATTGGGCATAGTGCATTGAATTACCATTACCAACTATGTGTTTATTTCTGTGTTTTTCGAACAAATCGCTAATCCTTTGCTGTTACGAACAATTAGATCGTCCAAAATTATTTACTCTGTGTTAGACTTACATTTTTTGCTTGGAATTAAACCCAAAGTACACTTTTCTGTGGACAAAAACTCTGTCTTATTTTATGAGAGTTGGTAGGGTGATTTTATTGAGACCTACTCATTTTTGTTATAGTCGGAAGTGTGTATTTTAATATAGTTAATATATTTAACTTCATAATTTAAGGTTTATGTGGGCACAGAAATGCTTAGTCGCTAACCCTCTATAATGTGTTTATGTATGTGAGAAATCATTTGTACATGCATATTTTTATGACTAATCAAAGAAACCTAAATCACTTTTGAACATGCCAAGTGTCTGGGCAGCCAGAATCGATTTACGTGTGTATTATGCCAATTGTCCAAGTCGGGAAGATTATTTTAACTAGCTTTGGCCAACTGTCTAATTCATTGCAATATATTTAGTTAATGCGCTAATCCATTTACTTTACATAATCGTGCGTAGTTCATAATGTAAGAAGAAACTAAACCAACACAGTGGATATTTAATATGACAATGATAACGTACTAATTGGTATTCATTATTATTAATTAATTAATTGAGTTTATGTAAAAATGTTTAATTCTTTGCAGGGAAATAATTGGAAAACATGTCTTCCTTTATATATACGGATATTATTTAATACGATTACGTACTAATTATTATCATTATTACATATATTAATTAAATGAGAGTATGTGGAACTGTTTAATTTTTGCTGGGAATGTTTGAATAACTTTAACATTCCTTTTATTTTGTACAATTTATTCCTTTAGTATACATGTACTAGTATATGCTTTTCATTGAATGAAAGTATATAAAATGTTGGGAATAACTTCATTTACAAACCTTTTATTTTCAAATATTTAAAAGGGTGCTTCTTTTCTTCTTACAAAAAGAAAATTAAAACAGAAATAATGTTGATTTTGGTCTGAGAAGAAAAAGATCTTTGCAATTAATGGCGATGGCCGTATAATACTCAGAATCGGACGTAATTTTGATGATTTTGTTTTAAAATGAGACATTTACAAATAATAGCAATGCTTTAAATGTTTATCACCATAAAATGTTTTGTTTTATAGGTAACAAACTGTACTAACAACACATACGCGGAAAGACGTACTACATGTACTAAGAAAAAAAAGGGAATAAAACATTGTGATCGTGCTATTTAAAATCAAATACGTGTACGTTTGTATGCTGGTGATCAACCGATTTGGAGCTGAACATTGAAGGGATTTTCTTCCAGCTTAAATGGGCTGAGAGTGGAGGCATGATACATTATGAATTAAACTGAGCAGAACGTTAGTACCACAAAAACGAAAATGGATTTAGCCATTTATTGGATGGCCTTAGTGGCCATTGCTGTAAGAATGTCCCTAGGTAAGTGAACATTGTGTATGGACTGATCAGGCCCTAATTTCCCGATGCATTTCAAGTTGAGCCAATCCTCATCTCTAATATTGGCAAGTGTCTTTCAGTTAATTTCCATGATAGGTTGGACTTGAAATTGGCATCACCAAATTGACAAATTAGTCTGTGTTTAGAACAATAACATTTCGAGAGCTCGAACTTAAGATTGGTCTCAAATTCAGACTCTGATTTGAACAAAATATCAATTGAGCTGAGAAGTTTACTTTAGATGCTTTTGGAGATCGAGACTAGTTACTCGTTGAAAACACTTAATTTCAAATGAAGGCATTATTAATAAGACATGTTTTAAAATTTCACGGCATGAATCAAATATATAACGGATCTCAAGCACGTACATTTACAGTTTCAAACAAAGAAAAACACAAATTGATCTTTGAATTTGGACATATTATTAGACTATTAGGGACCGACATATGTATAAAATTATTCGTGTTCTGAATAAATGACGTATTGCAAATGTACATGGCCCGTGTCTGCGTCTTACTCACTTAAGACGGAATCTAACCCTAACTCACAAATTCGGATGTTAACCCGTGTCTGCGCCATACTGAATAAAGATGGGATCCAATTCGGGTGTTAACCCGTGTCTGCGTCTTACTCACTAAAGACGGGATCAAATTCGGGTGTTTATCCGTGTCTGCGTCATACTCACTAAAGACGGGATCAAATTCGGGTGTTAACCCGTGTCTGCGTCTTACTAACTAAAGATGGGATCCAATTCGGGTGTTTATCCGTGTCTGCGTCTTACTCACTAAAGACGGGATCCAATTCGGGTGTTAACCCGTGTCTGCGTCTTACTCACTAAAGATGGGATCAAATTCGGGTGTTTATCCGTGTCTGCGTCATACTCACTAAAGACGGGATCAAATTCGGGTGTTAACCCGTGTCTGCGTCTTACTCACTAAAGATGGGATCCAATTCGGGTGTTTATCCGTGTCTGCGTCTTACTCACTAAAGACGGGATCAAATTCGGGTGTTTATCCGTGTCTGCGTCATACTCACTAAAGACAGGATCAAATTCGGGTGTTTATCCGTGTCTGCGTCATACTCACTAAAGACGGGATCAAATTCGGGTGTTTATCCGTGTCTGCGTCATACTCACTAAAGATGGGATCCAATTCGGGTGTTTATCCGTGTCTGCGTCTTACTCACTAAAGACGGGATCAAATTCGGGTGTTTATCCGTGTCTGCGTCATACTCACTAAAGCCGGGATCAAATTCGGGTGTTAACCCGTGTCTGCGTCATACTCACTAAAGACGGGATCAAATTAGGATGTTTGATACCGAAGCTTTAAAAGAGCCAACGAGATTCACCCATACCCTCGTGTCGATGGATGACACCATAAATTCTATGATTAACATTAGTTGTACGACTTTACTAGGGTTTGACCTAAAACAAATACATTAAAACAATATACGTGGGCCCATCAATAATTTCGTGAACTAATTCTACTGTTTCACAACGCTTTGCCATAGCTTATTGAACTTTTGCATGATCAAAGATAATTTATTATTGAATTAATTAAGCATAAAAAGTGATTGATGACGTCACTATTTATGACGTCATAGCAATATTCTAACGTCATGTCATTGGCGTTCGTTATTAAAAATGGCGTCGCCTGCTATGATCGAGTAACGTTTTGTATTAAAGATTTATACATTACTCACGCAATATGTCATCTACATTCAGGGAATTTTGCATGCGGTTTATATGGACTCTTGGTAATCGAATAGTGCATTTTTATTGTCGACGAAGTAATTAAAGGGCAACAGAGGAGCAAACAAAGACGATAAGCATATTCGCCGGCCATTGGTTGTTAAAATTGGCGGTCGGTAATTTGCATTGACCATAATATTTTGTGAAATACAAAGAATAACTAGTAATTTCTGTGTTTCTCCGAAAGCTACTGTTATTAGAAGCTATTGTAGCAATAATTAAATCTCAGTTGTTATCGGCTATTAAAAGAAAGCACATACAACTTCAAATGTATGAAATTCTGATATACCATGAAAATTCGCCAATTCGTAGCCGCAGCTTTGTTTCGGACACAATCTGGGACCTGAATATACAACTGTTACAGCACCCATCCTATAACCCAGAATAGACTATAGGCTACCTCTGGTCATTTCCAAAACTCAAAAATAGCCTGCATGATTAGAAATACAAGCCCCGAGAGAAGTTGGGTGCGTCATAAACAAAACGTTGCGGGAGATGTCACGTGACGGTCTGTAACACGTGCTCCGGTAATGGGTCGAACAATGGAATACATGCAAACAGGGCACGGGATGTTACTTTAATAAGGACTAGAGGCTAAAAGTGTGTAAAATTATTTATACTCGCAGCATAAAATTAGTTCACGAAATTATTGATGGGCCCTCGTATGTAGAGAAATAGCCTTTAGGGGCTGTAAATATTGACCATTGTTTAGAGGTTGTTGCTCTACAGAGGTTAAATATACGTACATGTAAATAGTTTAACGTCAGCTAGTGAGTCCTGGATATTATAAGAGAGATTATTGCTCTAGCGGACCGCTGTAGTGACGTTGTACTGTATATAAAACTGTAGTTCACACATCATCTGGTCTATATTTTAACAGGTTCTGATGACCCCACAAATCTGGCTTGTACTTCACCTAACTCTAGTTCACTGGTTGTCACGTGGACACAGGCATCTGGTGCCACTGTTGCCGGGTACCATCTAGATATAGAGAGAACAGATGGCCTCAAAGTGGAGTTTGGACTTCCGGTATGGCACTATGCTTTACTTAACAAAGTTTTTATTACAACTTTTCGGCATTTTATAAGGAAAAAATATTTTCACACTAACCGAATTATTTTGTGTGAAATTGTTTGTATTATTTCGTATTAATTATCATTTGCTTTCAATGGATTATGGTTATATTCAGTGAAAACAACAATGAAATTATTATTTTGTTATTTTCACTGTTTTGGAGCTGATAAAATTGACTGGCTTAGAATGAGAAGATCGTTAGAACTACTTACGACCTTTTAAGACTGATACCAATTTAACATTGTTATCACAAGGCGCATCTTGTGAGCTTGTTTTCATTAATATCGGAACTTGTCATGTAGACCAAAGTTGCTTGTTTATAATAAGAAAAGAATCATTTTCGGACAGGTGATTTTTGTTTTCTCAAAATATCGAGTTTGTACTTACGACCTTTTCATTCTAAGCCAGCGAAATCTTTTGATCTGGAAACATTCTGTTACAACTTTTGAACACTTGATACGGAGCAAAAATGTGCACTCTTAAAGTGTATGGAGCTATATTGGGAGATATTTTGTTTCAAAAACTGAAAAACAATTATGCTTTCATATCTATTATATTATTTTTCGCTTCCGTTTCAACAGAAACTCTCTGTGTGATTTATTTGACATGTGAACTGTACATTTTCATACGAAAGTGTTCTAGAACATCCTATGAAACTATAAGAATCGTCTATTTTGACGATTGAATCAAAGTACACGGAACCCATCCAAAGTTTTAATTTTCAATTAAGGTAGTCTAATATCATACTAAAACGATGCAAGTAATTATTTTGACATTGAATGACTGTTAGAATATAGCTCTATACACTTTAACCTTATTATTTTTGGGTAAATTAGTAAATGTATTATTTTGCATTATTTTGTATTATTTTAGAATTCAACGGATTTAATCTACCCACATTAAGGATATTCATATTGTGATATTCTGGAATTACTGTTTAATTCTTAATTGCGACAGAAATTAAATCGGGAAAAATTGTCAATATTGCATTTTTTTGCTGATAGTTTTGTTTGAATAAGTTTGTATATTTTGTTACGACTATCGAATGCGATCGGCACAATATAACTTGTATCCACACTATTAATTAAATGATGTAAAATGATGTATATTAGATCATGTTTACTGACGAGGGTTCCAAATTAGGTAAAGATAATGTCAGCAAAACGTTTTTAGACTTAAAATGCCTACACATTCTCTTTAATTTGTTGATTATTTTATTTCAGTCGGTGGAGTTGAACAGTATATTATATGATTCATATACCTTACATGGACTGGGTCATTATGCGATATACGATGTTACAGTACATTCCTATTTCAATGATAATTCTAACGGATCAGACTTCGTACTCTCTTGTCAAACCCAATCTAATGGTACGTATAAACTTGTATACATGTTGTTAATTTGTTCGCACTATACAAATTTATTATTATTGCTTTTTTTATTCAGAATATAAATAACAAAGTTGTCGCCCTTTGTTTCGGACTTTCTAAGGATGACAACTCATTACAGACGCAACATACATCGTGTTTTAGGCTTCGTCTCCTTTTTAATGGATACAGGGCACAATGTTGCCTGTATTTTTTTATTGTTTTTTAAGGGAGACAAATCGGATCAAGGTAGACAACTCGTTCCTCTATGATATGCTTGACCAATTCCTTGATTGCTTTGTATTTACTTTCCTCCCAGCTAAAAATCGTTTAATTTATCAATTTTTTTTTGTTTTAAAAGTGTTTCATTTTCCTTGATAAAAACAAACCACGAAATAAAAAATCTAAATATTTAGACAAATATTGACTATCTGCAATATTTCTGTGATTTAATTACTGTGATAATTTAAACAAAATTATTATTATTATTATTGTTATTGTTTTTTATGTTATTATTATTATTATTATTATTATTATTATTATTATTATTATTATTATTACAGTACCTGATGCAGCCAACTTTGACTTTCGATGTAAGGGTGTATCTAAGTCTGAGATACAGTGTGACTGGTCTACACTCGATACTGTCTACTGGAATGGAGTCCCTGACAGTACGTATTCAACACACTGCACATTTGCATGCAGTGTCAATTTAGCAACATTTGATTCACATATGAAAGTATCTGGATTTGATTCACATATGAAAGTATCTGGATTTGATTCACATATGAAAATTTAACATAATATTATACATATTCACTTGATACTATGGATGCTTGTTTCATTAATGCGTGTCATTGAATTGTACCAAATATCGTCTCAATTTAATGATAGATATTACTGACGTACGTTTTTAACTTATTAGTTATAATTATTTTAATTCAAATATAAAGTGTATAGTGCGGCGGGAAATCCAGAACTAACTGGATAGTGTAGATTGTGAGAATCCTATTTAAAGCAAAGCATGAAAACAAAAAGTTATCATACATTGTACTTCGACCTCTTGATCTGTCCTGAAATTTTCAAGTGATTTGCTAATAACAATGACACAGTACATAAAGGACCGCAATGGAAATAAGAGGTCCCCTCTTTTTTGCGTTATCCTTGGTGTCGGTGTGTTTGACATGGCCTTTTTTAACATATACAAATTCTTAAAATTGATTTTTGTAATAGTGTTTAAAGATAAATATTTTATTTATATTCTGTGATATTTATGATATGCCATGTTACATGCTACTTATACCGAATAAATATTAGTATTATCATAAAACTGCACGCTTGTTTTGAATAAACTTTTGTGACATTACATTATAATATTGTTTTATTTATGAGTACAGGTTTCGCCCTGCTGTATGTTGGATTGTTGAACTCGGAGTACACGGAGGTGAACCTCTCTACTACAACTATAACACAAACCACGGGTCTGCTGGCATTTGATACCTGGTATATATTCCATCTCCGAGCTGTCAATGATGCCGGATACGGTCCCTATAGTTCCGATTATGCCAAAACATTCGGTACGTTATTGTTCAATGTGTTGTATTTATATGTTAATTTCTTGTTTACAAACAACCTGGGCCCGATCTCCCGAAAAATCTCAAGTAGAAATCTCATCTCAAATTGAGATTTTGCGAAACTCAAAGTATGCACTTGAGATTAATCTTAAGTTCAAACTCTTTGTATTTTGCTATAATACATTCAGAATATTGTTTTACTGTTATGTAATGCCAATTTTTAATCCAGTCTCTCATGGAAGTTAACTAGAAGACACATGCCGAAATTTGAGATGAGATTTAACTCAAATTGAGATATTTCGAGATATTGGGACCTGGCCCCGATTTTCATAAACATCTCAATACGAGTTACATCTCATCTCAAATATTGCATGGTGTCATTTCGATCATTTCCTTGGGAGCTGGACTCAAAAATTGCATCACAAAACAGAAAGAACTGTTCCTAGGTTATTGTTGTAACATTTAAAGAGCCTGAACTTCTGATTCACCTGAAATTCAGAATCTGATTTGAGCAAAATGTCAATTTGAGATGAGATTTCTGCTTAAGATGCTTAAGGGTATCGGGGTCAAAGATGTGTGATCGGTTATTTTTGTCTTTCTTGATTCATCTTTAAAACATTCCTTTTGAAAGTTATTGGAAGCATTTGTCTTTACTTAAAATATGTTGATAAATTGTTTGACCAGCGTCATTCATTATATTATTCAATTTGACAAAATTTCCAAATCGGTCAAAAATTTCAGTTTCAAATTAACTGCTTCGTGTAAATCGGTGTTCTTTTTTAAACGACATTTCGGTTTCGCTATTTATATTGATGACTCATATTCAAGTAACTTTACATGTATGTTCTAAACGTTATAAATGTTGAACGTTAGTAATGCTTTTTTTCAAATTTATTGCAGGTTTTCCGGACAATGGCGGTAAGTAGGTCACAGCTTCTACACTACTAGTAGTATTCAATTGTCAGTAGTTGTAACTGTATCAATGATTAAGACCAAAACGAGAAAAAATAATTCCATATATAAATTTAAAAAAAAGAGTTTTTTTTTCGTTTTCAACGATACTGCTACCTGTGCGTACCAGTAGTCTTATACACCATATAATAAAATGTTCCTAGTAGTAGTTTTAGAACAGGACAAGTGCGAGTTTTGTTTCATATATACAGTGAAGTTCCGCAGATAAGACCAGTCAAAAAGGTGGTCTTAATAGCGAATCGGTCTTATTAAAGGACCTTTTTTGTTCTAAATGTAATACTTTGGCGCCTTAAACTGGCAAAAATCTGCATGATTTCAAAATAATCAAAGTGGTCTTATTAGCGGAACTTTACTGTATTAATGATCAAACATATCAATTGTAAGGTCGCATGACACAGTGTGGCCGCGGCAAAATATTGTATAAAGTACATGTAACATTGTACTTACTCTGAACGAAAATCTTGGTCATTTGAACTTTTGAATTACATTTATTTTTAATTGGCTTATTATGTACATAATTATGAGATACATGTTTAATGTTAATAATCGTATTAAAAGTTGAATATGAACTCTTTAATCCCGGATTAGAATACATTGGATTATGCTATAAAGTACAATATGTAGATTACTCGTACCTTTCAACACTTACTGTAAAAACTTGATGATCATATCGGCGGTGCCGAACCAAAACCCCGTAACTCAATTTTGGCGCAAAAACTTTATTTGCAGCATCCGCATCTGCTAGACGTCCCGCGCATTTCTGTCTTGTCGCCATCTAAGTAAAGCGATTGGCTATTTAAATGGTGACAAGTCAGAAATTCGCGGGACGTCTAGCAGATGCGGATGCTGCAAATAAAGTTTTCGCGCCAAAATTGAGTTACGGTGTTTTGGTTCGGCACCGCCGATATTATGGTTACTCTTCGATAAGCGCAATGTTAGATTCATTTAAGCGATCCAGTTTGATTGCTGCATCTGGCAGGGTATTCCCTTCATTATTTTAGTTATAGCAACATTTCACAAACTTACAGATGTCCATTTTATATGACTGACAGTTTAAAGAAACGACTCTCTACTTGATTAAAACAATCAATATCGTCGTAAACATTACTCAAATTGGTTATTAAAATTCAATTAAAATAACAATATCACCCAAAAATGTCGTTTGATTGTCGACAATTGTCATCCGAATTGGTAAATCTCATTCAATTAAAACAACGTATGTCATCAAAAAATGTCGTTCGACTCGACTAAATGTCTCACAAATCGGTTAAAAACCCCAATATCGCCAACAACTGAAACCACCAAAGATTTAAGAGACTCAGGAACGCTCACTTATACAAAATGTACGATATAAATGGAGTATGCTGGTTGTCCCATTGTTTAATTATAACTAAGAAGTATCAGCATTGAGTCTTTAGATACATTGCAAGTGCATTCAATTTGACAAAAATGATGGTTCTTATAACCACAACTCACAACGTCTTTACCATTCGAATAGAATAGAAGATGTGTAATACCATGCAATATCTTTATTTTTTTATCCTAGGATGGACAATTTATGACATACAAATGCATTCCAATGGCCAATACAATACAATACAATACAATACAATACAATAATATACAGTCTTTATTTTAAGTCGGCTTCATTTACAAACAAATAACATTAGCTATGTATAGCTATTGTGTGACATAGAGTTTCAGAGTTTCAGAGCCCCAGAGTTTAATCTGCTTTGTACCATTTCAGAGAATGAGACTCGCTATTTTTGTTACGAGGCTGTTCCAGGAATGTTAGAGATATCTTGGAAGGAGATGCCATGTACTATATATGTTGGTACCATCCTAGGACTGTTGTTTCTCACACTGATCTTCATGATCATCTGTTGCTGTCAAATGTGCTGTAAGGGAGAGTCCAAGTCAAAGAGTAACATCGCTGTCAACATAGCATCGTAAGTTGTTCATGCTCACTTGAGGTCACCGTTTGGCATATTGATGGCTTAGAATAGAAGGTCGTAAGTGCCACTTACGACCTTTTAAGATTCATACATATTTAGAATAAACATCACAAGGCGCTTCTTAAGAGCCCATTTTCATAAAAATCTGAACTTGTCATGTTGACCAAAATGAAGTTGTAAAAGTTTGTTTTACCAAAAGTAAAGAGTAAATATCAGACAGTTTTTCCGTGTTTTCTCAAAATATCGATTTGGTAGTTACGGCCTTCTTGTTCTAAGCCATCGATATGTTTATTCGTTCAATACATGCTAAAAACAAGCGACCTGTCGACCTGATTGTGTTGTTTTTAGACATTTTATGTTTGTATACAAAGCTAAAGTTATTGTCGGCGATCTATATGTCCATAAAATATTCCACATTAGTTTTCATAACATTATAACCATAAGGAAACCGTAACGTGACAAATATAATTGTCTTTCATAATTATCATTAATAAAGTATGTTGGTCTATTTATTCAACCGGAGAACATTTCACAAATACCAACGGTAAGGGGGCAAATGTCTGTTGGTTCTTGACGCTTTGACTTTCCGTATCAACCTCTATTTACACACTTCACAATGTCAACTTAAGACCTTTAATCACCGAGTATATGCATTCCAAAAACTCGAGAAAATATCCAAATAAGATGATACGTGGTAAGATTAAATGACAAGATAACGGAGAGCTACGCCGATTAACATTTACTTAACGCGAGGATTCTTGTTTCTTGAAGTTAAATAAATTAATAAACTACTGTCAACGGTTAATTTGACGACGATTAGCCGGTATGAACGTATTTAAATACGTGTTGAAATGGGGTCATTTTCCGCTATAGAGTCAAGCTTATTAATTTCAAAACACAGACGCATATCCTCAAAATGACTTCATGAGATGAATTTTAATCATTATTTGCTAATTTATAATAGAAAGTTGTGACGTTCAACCTACGCTCCTGTGACGCTCCTTTGTGACAGAATGAATATTAGGTCATTAAATCGTAGAAAACTAGAACCACATCATGATTCATGATTGTATAAAAACAATGACATCCTTAAGTAGCCTAGATTTAGTCTGTATTTACTCTGTGAGTTGAATGTATTGGGTGTGTATGACTCCGGTACAAACCATTGTGGTATCCATCACAGTACTAATATGTGGTTGGGAACCTATTTATCATGCACCCTGACCACAAATAGTACCTGCTGAACCAAGCCTGATGTGTTCGTACTCTAATGAAGAAGAACTCTGTGTCATACTTTGTTCAAAACAAGTGGCGACTGTATTTCAGTCATACGCGGACTATATTATGTAAACCAGTAACATAGACATGCGTAGCTCCAAACATGGTGGTTACGACAGTTTACTATCATAACGCCTTGTAAAACGCGGCCTGTCACTCTTAACCCAAAATCTTCCGTTTCGATGCGTGTACTTAAATCACTCCTTTATCGATGACAATAACTTCAATGTATTACCCATGCCTGTTCGCGTTTCAATGTGTCTCTGGTGAGTGTCAATGTGCAAGCTCAGGGACAGGCTGGGATTGGAACCCAAAACATTTGAATCAGGGGTCGATACTATCGTCCCTGTCTTCACACATAGTAACATCAAACAAGACATACATGCTAACAGATATGAGGAAATCTGACAGGGAAAGCGGCACCCAACTTAATCAGAAAACATTAACATAAAAACAAATCCACACGTAGCAATGCCAACAAACAACACAAAGAAATTATTTAAAACCCCAAGCATGGTACACTCATGGTACAACAGCATTACATGACCTATAGCAATTGATCTAATAGTTAACATTTTAATTAATACAAAAATTTAGATATGATCGTTTGAGTACCTTGATTCAATTACTTTTAATGATTGGCGAAGTGCATACATTTGAACAAAACCAATCTAGTAAAATACTTTTTGCTACTCAAAGCACTTGGAACAAAATTCGTATGCATGTGGCGCATTATTATCAAAGTCGAAGGGGCTTAAGCAAAAGTTGGAATTAAAGTATGTGTACATGGTCGTATAGACCTAGGCAATCGCAGAAAAATAAACAACATATTTTCGGATTTAGTTGTTAAGTGTATAATTATAATTTGTTTGATTGAAGTGCAATATAATATATATAATCCTAATGAATGTAGCACTCCTGCTTCACGGCTTTTTATTTCAAGTGGTCTGCGCAAACGGTAAAATATTGAAGTTAAAGATAATCTACGGATTTAAAGTCAGAAAATATCTTGAGCCTATATTACGTCATTAGTCTGATACGATACGCAATATGGCTGGCGTTTCGAGAACACTTCGACACAGATTGTTGCCCCGCGCTCAGTACAGTTTCTGTCTTGACCTAGTTTCTCATCCGATTGTTTCATGGTTCAAACTCAGGTGAGCATCGTTTGATCTGGTTCGATCTTGTTTTTCTGGTGGTTTTGGCTACTATTACGTTGTCCGAACTCAGTTCATCTTGGTTAGCATGTGTTGTGACTACTTTTAGTAAAATAAAATAAACTGCAACTAACCTGATGTTGGGAAACGAGGGACATTCTTCAGATCATTTGTACAATGGTTCATACTTTTATTTAAATTGAAACATGGGTTTGTTAATGTAATGTAAAGCGGTTAGTGTATTTGATAACTATCAAAGCTTACCAAACCTCTTCACGCATTTAATCTTAGCAATTTACTTTTTTGCAATTGGATTATAATTTATCAGCAGTGAGTACCATACAAATAACATTTTAACGCCGAACATAGAAACGCATGAATGAGTTTTCTCCTTCAGTCTAAAATATGTGCAAACAAGTTCCTTCATGATGGCGGAGTCAAGTACAAGGTTTAATGTGTATAGCCGCATGATTAGATTAAAGCATTTTAGGTGTTTAATGGAAAGGCATGAGTCATATGACGACAACGATATGCCCACTTCATTCATTCGTAAGCGACTAATCGAAATTGAATTAATGCGCGGAATGTTATTCGGTTTTAATTGTAATATCATGGTGGTGTTTGAATGAATACCGACCACATAGAGGGTCCTTTCATATGTTATAATTTATACTTGATGCACAAATAAACTTACTTTGAATGAAAAACATGCAAGATATAAATACATTCTCTGCACTCGTCCATTTCTTTTATATCCAATATTAATGGCAAAATGCTAAATCGTATGCTATCGTTTAGCAGCCGGTTGAAACGACATCAAGTTGAAAATTTCGACAACATTGTTTGAAGAACCCTTTTGAAAACCATTACAATGCGTTAATAGTTAATTTCTTTAAACAACTGTTATGTAACACATTTTGGAATTGCCAGTAAATTTCACCTTTTAAATTAGTATTTTTATTTATGTCGAATTGTTCATATTCGGGAAACTTGTAACTAATAAAGATAGTAAAAGAAATGCGGAAATCAGACAGGGATTGCAGCATTCAACTAAACTAGCCGAAATACAGAATACAGTCACATCACAACACAACTACACCAATGAACTCAATCTATGCATGAACTTAAAGTGTGTTATTGTATCGTTTCAGCAGTACTGAAGAAAGAACGACACACGGCGGCGGCGGTGGCGGCTACGACGATGATTATGACGACGACGATGGTAAACGAATAATTAAAAAAAAGAGTAAAACAAAATTTAAAAAGAAATTTAAGAACTAGACACAAATTCTGATAGTGAATTATACTGTTTATGTTTTTACAGAAATGTGTACATGTATGTGGCTTTTAGTTTAAACAGTTTATTTTACAAATTACATTTTTGTGTCATAGCATAAGCAAACACAATGATGAAACATAGTAAATGTACGTGTTTATACTTTTTCTTCTTGAGACTTTATTATATTTTGGCATGTCTTACTGCTTTTGTGTTATTTGAGAACATATTTGATATAAAACATGGTTTGCAATATACATTCTAGTTGTTTTTGCTTTTTAACCTAGTAACTTCTGGTTAAGTAAAAATTCGTCCATTGGTGCATTTCGCTTGTTCTTGAGGAACAATGGTATTGTAGAAATTAGTTATGGTGGATATATCAAAAGTGAGATTCGAACATATTATAATGAATTGTGCAAACTCATTGCAATGCGACGTACGCACGCATAAGAACACCCTTTACAACAACCTCATCCCCGAAACGTTTCTCTGCTGTGTCATTTTCCCCGCCAGATATACACAGTATTTAACTCGCTTTTGCTTTGTTATTGCTCAGTGTTAGTTATCTCTTTCTCGTTCTATCAATTCGAATGGATAAACATGGTGTCCCAGAATATATGTTTAACTTTCCCTGGTCATTTGATTACATAATGAAACCTATATTCGAGAGTCCTGGTGAGACTATTTCTCTACTGTGGGTGTGGCTGATAACATCGATCTGCGGAGTCCAGGAATAGACACTGCCCTCACAGGTACCAATTTACACCTCGGTGGAATGGAGCATGTGGGTTATTCTTGCTCAGAGAAGTTAACCAGTGGTCCAGACGAGGGTTTAACAATTTCCAACCCCCAAGTAAGCATTGAACCAACTGGAGACACTTCTGATGGACCAGTCGTTTGTAAAGGTAAACATATGTTATGGGATACCATGTTTAATTCCCAGTGTTTTCTCTATATATCTTTTTATTGCAAACCATCAACTAATTGTAAAACATGTCGTACGTACAGATAAGTTTTAGAGAATACAATTGGCCGTTCAAAACAAATTAACTATCAATAGATTCTAAGAAACAGATACAAAATGCACGTGCCTTTCGTTTCGTTTTAACTTAGGAAAGTGTTCGACACAATTATATCTTAGAAGTTATGTGAATGCAGACCTTAATCTTACGATGCAGAAATGAGAAAAATGTACAAACATATTTTAGAATCGGAGGAGGAAGAAGAAGATGATGATGACGATGAAGATAGTGACGCGAGTATGTCAGAAAAGGCAATTCTAGCGAAGAAGAAACGCAAACTTGCACAAGCATACGGTGGCGATGATGGAAGTGATAACGATGATGATGACAAGGAAGATGAAGCGGAAGAATCCGAATATAAAACATCAGAGGTAAGTAAATAGTAGTCACGTGACAAAAGGCAATTTGATGACGTCACGATATAATTTCATCTGTCTCGTTCTCGACTCTTCAAATATGCTAGTTTATTTATTAATACACTGAACACTTTCATTGTTGTCAGGTCCATTTGGGGTCTCTGTTATGGCATATTTTTGTGAAACTATGTCGCCCTACTCTTTTGCAGTGGGGACTCGGGGAACTAGGTCCAGTTTAAGCTGCGTTTAATTCTAGGGCACTAAGGGTCGCTGTTTTTTTGTATTCCTTTGCGCAGTAAGTCAGTCATTCGATAGTTTCCCACAAGCTTGGCCAATGACCTCCATACTTCGAGGTAAGAAACAATTGTGTGTTGATACAAAGAATCCGGTAAAGTAGATAGCCTAGCCCTTTAAAAAATGCTCATTTATTTTTTAACGTGTCCGGCGAAAAGCACTGATACACACGAGCATACATTTATAACACTGATTTATCAACCAGTTCATCTCTACTCATGAACTACAATGATAGTGTTTAGTATACACTTATATCAATTGACAACTCATGATAGATCATCTATATATGCGCGCAGTAAATTTAAACTTTCCTTGAATAATGCAGGTAGAATCAGTGGACGAACTACCTGAATCAGATGAGGACGATGATGAGTTGACAGAGGACGAGAAACTAGCGAAGAAAGAAAAGAAACTCGCTGCACTTGCAGCAGCAAAAGAGCTTCGAGATAAGAAACGAGAGGAAAAGAAAGAGCGGAAGGCTAAAAAAGATGAAGAAATAAAGAAGCGTAACGAAGATAAGAAAGCGCGTGCTGACAAAAAGAAAGAAGAAAAGGCCAAGAAAAAGGCCGAAAAAGAGAAGAAAAAGAAAGAAAATGGTAAAACTGGAAACGGGGACGGTGAAGATGATAATGAAAATTCAATCTCAGAAGGCGATTCAGAAGGAAATGAACGTGATAACGAAAGTGATGCTGGTGACGCTGAAAACCCGTCAAAACCAAAAGCGAAACGCAAACATGCAAAGCCGTCCGCAATTCTATCTACCGCCAATGAAAAACAAAAGAAACCTTTAAAAGGCAAAAAGGATAAAAACAAAAATGAAGACAAAGACTCTGGTAAAAGCGCCAAGAAAGATAAAAAGGCAGCAGCAGCATTAAGAGACAAACAAAAGTCTCCAGTAAAAAATAAAAGGCGGAGACGAACAAATTCGACGGAAAGTGACGATGGCAGTGATGCGTATTACGAGGATTGGAATCCTGATGCTGAAGATATAAATGTTACACGAGTCAATATCGGTGACGCGAAAGATGACGACCCAAATGCCGACAAAGACGGAAACGGCAAAAAGGGGCGAGGTAAGAACAGGAAAAAGAAAAATAGCAAATCGCCAAACAATCCATCCGATGATGAGGATGGAGAGAATGACAAGAAAGGGAACGGAGAGAAAGGCAGTGGTAAATCTAAAAAGGGCAAAAAGAAGAAAAAGAAGTCCAAACGTAAACGTAAACAAAATGGTGATAATGGTGACTCAGATGGTGACGAAGAATCTACAGAAGACGATTCTGATGATGAGACAGATGATGATGACAGTGACGATTATGACGACGACGATGATGATGAAGACTCGGATGATGACAGTGAATATTCGGAGGGTGGGACCAAAAAACCGAAGCGGTCTAAGAAATCCAAAAAGGCTAAAAGAAGAAATAGAAATAGAGCAAATAATCAGCAGCCATCAACGTCTGATTCAGGCCGTGACTCTATGTCATCTGAATCTGACGATTGGGGAGACGGGGGTAATGGTGAAGATGGGGGTAAAAATAAGAACAAAAAATCTGGTAATGACGACCCTGATAACTCTGGAGGCAAAAAGAAGAAGAAAAAGGTTGGTTTTTTCGGAGGCTTGCTTAATAAATTATCCGATACCCCAAGGAAAAACGTACCAAAGACTAAAAAGGTAGATACTAACGGAAAAACAACAGGTGACCAAGATGCGAATAAACCAAAAAGTATATTTGGTCATCCACTTAATGCCAATACAGATTTTGGTGACTGGGGAAGCGACAATGAAGACACTAATAAACCTGTTAAAGGCCTGCCTATGAACCAATCGAAATATCCGTATGTAAATCAACCAGGAAGCAGTGGTTATCAGCCTCCGCCAATGAATGATGGTTGGAATGACTATGATCCGTTGAACCCAAATGGGAAATCGTCCTGGCCGCTATCAAATAATTCGCCGTTTGTTCACCCAGCACCAAATCCTACCATTATAAATTACACTCAACCTGACATTATCAACAATACGTATTATGTAAATCCTAATCACGGTGGAGGAAAAACTGATCCGTCAAATCAATTTTTGTCGCAAGGTGGGCAATCATTTGGCAAAGACCAAAACGGACAACCATATAATAGTGCAAATCCCGGGCAACCGTACGGCAACGACCTAACTGGAAAACCGTATGGCATCGACCCAAATGGGCAACCATATAAAAGCGCACATCCCGGGCAACCGTACGGCAACGACCTAACTGGAAAACCGTATAGCATCGACCCAAATGGGCAACCATATAAAAGCGCACATCCCGGGCAACCGTACGGCAACGACCCAACTGGACAACCATATGGTATTGACCCAAATGGGCAACCATATAAAAGCGCAGATCCCGGGAAACCATTTGGCAGCGACCCAAAAGAACATCCATATCAAAGCGCACATCTCGGGCATCCGTATGGCAAAACCCCATCTGGGTATCCATATGAGGCAAATCAACCAGGCAATTACGCTCCTCAAGATCCACCAGACGAGAGGGGTAAATTCAATGATCTTTTTAGCAAGAAACCAAAAAGGAAATCACTACAAAGGCCAAACAAAGACCCTCGCGCGTTGGGAAACAACGGAGGGCTTGGAAATGCTAGCAATGGTACAAATGGCGCACCAGCCCTTACTGGGGATGGCGAGGATATGTTTGCACCTAAATATGGACAATCAGGAAACGGAAATTATTTTAATGGAAGAAATCCAAAAGGAAATGGATTAAATGACACATATCCAGACGGAAATGGTATGGACGGAAAATATCCAAATGGGAATGGTATGAATGGAACCAATCCGAACAGAAACGGTAAAAATGGAAGTGAGCCATACGGAAATGGAACAAATCCGAACGGAAATGGTAAAAATGTAACATATCCTAACGGAAATGGTAAAAGTGGAAGTGATCCGTACGGAAATGGAACAAATCCAAACGGAAACGGTAAAAATGGAACATATCCAAACGGAAACGGTAAAAATGGAACATATCCAAACGGAAACGGTAAAAATGGAAATGATCCGTACGGAAATGGACCAAATCCAAACGACAATGGTAAAAATGGAACATATCCTAATGGAAATGGTACAAATGGAAATGATCCGTACGGAAATGGAATGAATCCGAACGGAAATGGTACAAATGGAGCATATCCTAACGGAAATGGTACAAATGGAACATATCCTAACGGAAATGGAACATATCCTAAAGGAATTGGTGAAAATGGAACATATCCTAATGGAAATGGTAAAAATGGAAATGATCCGTACGGAAATGGAACAAATCCGAACGGAAATGGTACAAATGGAACATATCCTAACGCAAATGATAAAAATGGAAGAGATCCGTACAGAAATGGAACAAATCCGACCGGAAACGGTAAAAATGGAATTGACCCGTATGGAAATGGAACACATCCTAGCGAAAACAGTAAAGATGGAAATAATCCGAATGGAAATGGTTCGAATAATCCTTACGGAAATAATCCGAACGGAAATGGTTTGAATAACCCGAACGGAAATAATCCGAACGGAAATGGTTTGAGTAATCCGAACGGAAATAATCCAAATGGAAATGGTTTGAATGGAAATAATCCTAACGGAAATGGTTTGAATAATCCTTACGGAAATAATCCGAACGGAAATGGTTTGAATAACCCGAACGGAAATAATCCGAACGGAAATGGTTTGAGTAATCCGAACGGAAATGGTTTGAATGGAAATAATCCGAATGGAAATGGTTTGAATAATCCTTACGGAAATAATCCGAATGGAAATGGTTTGAATAATCCTTACGGAAATAATCCGAATGGAAATGGTTTGAATAATCCGAACGGAAATAATCCGAACGGAAATGGTTTGAAGGGAAATAATCCGAATGGAAATAATCCGAATGGAAATAATCCGAATGGAAAAGGTTTTAATAATCCTAACGGAAATAATCGGAATGGGAATGGTTTAAATAATCCTAACGGAAATGGTTTGAATGGAAAAAATCCGAATGGAAACGGTTTGAATAATCCTAACGGAAATAATCCGAACGGAAAAAATCCGAACGGAAATAATCCGAATGGAAATAATCCGAACGGAAATAATCCGAATGGAAATAATCCGAACGGAAATAATCCGAATGGAAATAATCCGAACGGAAATGGTTTGATGGGGCCAAAATCGTACAGAAAAGGAACAAACCCAAACAATAGTGGAAGGAATATTTATAATCCCGACGACAATAGTAATAACGGAAAATATCCAAACAGTAATGGAATGAACGGACCCCATCCAAACGGAGATAACTCGAATGGAAAAAATGGACCAGGTGATTTAAACCCAAACACCAATGGTTATCCTAACAAAGGACCATACGGTAACCCAAATAATGGATATCCTGGAGGTGCAGGTAATGATCCAAGAAATAGAATGCCACCTGGTACGAACGGAAATCCAAATCCGCTTGGTGGCAAATTAATTAATGATCCAAATTCCAAAAATGGTCCTGGCTTTCCTGGTAATCCACAAAATCCACATAAACCTAGAAAACTCGTTGGGTTTAGAAAGGGCAGTATACATAATCCAAATGTGAATGGAAAAGATAACGGATCGAATAATCCTCTGGGAAATCAAAATGGTGGTACTGGGCCGCAAAATCCTAATGGATACGATGTTAACGATGGACATGATCCTTATCAACCTGACGATGCTGGTCTGGAATCTGAAATAGTGTTAGATGATGGTAATAGTAATAAACCACGTTATCCTGTTGGGAAGTTTATAGTAAATAAACCAGCTTGGAATAAACCGAAAAATGACAATAATAGTAATATCGGTGGACGAAAAGGTTCCAAAACACCAGTTGAAGAACTGTTTAAGAAATCACCAAGAGTCCCACTAACTGAACCTGCTCCGGTGTTTGATACTGATAGACTTGCTAAGAAATTCCCGTTCTTAAATGATCAAAATAAGAATGATGACAAGGGTAGACCAAGTGGACCTGTTGATAACAATGGCGCTCCACCAAAAGCACCTGTTATGAGGAAGAATACTAGTGATACGGCTCTGTTGTTTATGAAACAGTTTGCTCCCAAAGGCGGTGCTGGTCCGGGAGGTCCGGGTGGGCCTGGAGGTCCGGGTAATAATGGAAACCCTGATAATAACGGTGACAATAATCTACCAGGTAGTATAGGTGGTGGAAATGATAAACCCCGCCGTGGTAGTGGCGGTGGTATACAACCGGAAACACGTGACAAAATATTTTATGGATTTGGTGTCGGACGGTGGCGCCTCATGGCGGCGAAATGGTTAAACAGGTGGAAGATGAAGAAGCGACCTGTAAAAACAGTCGACTCTGAATGGGACTAAACTAATTTGTTTAATGGTGTGTTTTGTTGTTGTTGTTGTTTATGTTATTTTTGCTATTTGCATGTACCTGTCTGAATGTTAACAAATTAAATTATGTGATACAAAGGCTCTTTTGGTATATGCAATTTTTGTAATTAAAGTTATTAAATTAATACTCGAAATGGTTATCTTGACTAACATTAATAAATCTTTGAACACAAGTATGTGTGATTTTGCTATTGTAATATAATAGCCAAATAGCATTACCATTTGGTTTGAATGATACACACGGACCACAGATTCTCAGTTGAAATGTATTTGTCAATTCATTATGTTCTGCCTGTAGTGTGATTTCGTTTTTGTTCTATACGTTGTTTTAAAGAATGTTTCGACTCGTTAAAATAACAAAGCTGATTTGGCGATGTTTGAACCCGTATATTCACTGGATTTGGGATTTTAGTTGTTTCGTTAGATTATTTGTTGGCATTTCTCTGTGTACTTGTGTTATGTTGTGTTGTTACTGTTTTGTGCTCGGCTTTTTAAGTCGAGTGCTTGTTTCCCTGTCCGATTTCCTCATACCTTTGTGCATATTAATTATTACAAGCTATACTGGTAGCCATGGCAACACTTAACCACAAATGTACTTTAATTTCATAATGACGGATTCCTAAACTGTTTTGAGAAACGCATACCAGATCGTTTAAAAAAACTAAATCAAGTTGGACCTCATGTTAATAAGTTCGCATCATTGATCGGATAAAGGGCTTTATCAGCAAAATGATTGAAGCTGTATTTGAAAACACAGTCAGATAACCCGTATATATCAAATAGTTCAGAAAGAATTAATGTATAAATGATCGTCTCAAGTGATTCTTTACTAACATTTCAAGCTAAATTGTCTATGCTTTTAACACATTGAATCAAATGACCATTTATCCTCCTCGCTGCAAATGCATCCAATAACGTTTTGTCTGTGTAGTTTGTTTAGAAATATGTAGTCACCAGGACGTTGCTACAACCAGTACGACAGTCAGACTGTGTATTATTGGTTTACACCGTGGGAAACGCTGAATCACCCGCATAGCAATGATATCTAACTGAAACCAGGAGTTATATATCATTATGCATTATGTAAAATTTGCTAGGGCGATGGCGCCATGTACAGTGTAGAGTCGAATCCCGCTGTACGTGCAAACCATATAATTCACAGCATTGTTGTTTGTGTGGGACGGCGCCTGTACCCGGCTCCCCGGTTATATTGTTAACATTTGTCCCATTCATCAACTTACTGGTTAGTTGAGTGCTACCTCCCCTGTCTGATTTCCTCATACTTTTACTGTCATTATGATGTGGTGTCAATATGATAATGAATGATTATTGTGACTCCCCATCTTTGATGAGGGGGTATATTGCTATACACATGTTATGATGGGTATGTATGTCTGTTGGTAGACCAAAATGGTTTCGGTTCAATAACCCAATCCCTAGGATCTTCATACTTGACATGGAGGTTGGCCAGAAACAGTAGTTGACCCCTATTTATGTTCAACTTGGGTCCTAAGGTCAAGATCACTGTGACCTTTACTAATTTCGACAATAATGCTGTCATAGGGAATGAGTGTTTTACAAACACATCTTGCTTGAGGTCAAACTTTAAGGTTGTTGCTATAGCCGGGTTTCTACTTCGTTGGTGCCAATTATTGTTATACAAACTAAATATTTACTTCATATCCTTCTGTGATGCATACAGACATAAAAAAGTAAACTACTGGTTGACAAATTATGCCCAATTCACAAACATGGTGAAATTGAAACCCAGGTTTCAACTTCAATTTTGTTTAAATCAAATTTAAAAGCATATTTCATTAAAAGAACATTTTATATTTCAAAACTTTAAACTTGAGTTTCGATCTAACAATGTTTGTGAATGTGTGGACCAAGTGAAATGCTACTACATGTATTTACAAACACTAACAAATATTGAAACAGTCTCTTCAACTTCGTCTACAGTAACTGACGTGATCGTGGTTACATTATGGACGGGATAATGAATTATCCAATGTAGAAACACCACGTGACTGTGATATCACTAAAGGGCATCACATACCACTTATATGGTTTGCACTAAACATGTACCGCATTATATACACGAGTCAAAATATCTAAAAAAGGACTATTGGATTTGAAAATTCCACTTGAATCATCTAACAAATACTGTAAAATCATTAATTTTCGTGAGGGATTAAATTTCGTGGATTTCGTGGTTTACCTCAACCACGAACTTTAATCCCAAAGAACTTTAATTTTGACGCATGTTTTATTACCTAAAATGCAAAATCCACGAATTCAAGTTCCAACGAAATTGTCTTTTTTACCAAAACCACGAAATTTCGTCCCAACGAAATTAAATGATTTTACAGTACAACAAAGACGGAATCCAATCATGGTTAGAACATGTCCCCGTGTCAGGGCCAAACCATGTGGCAAACAAAACAACAACAGAGACAGAACTTAGAACGTTGTACTTATTCGTACGAGGAATGCTGAATGGAGAACCCTTGTGGCAACTTATCGACCCAAACCGGATCAATGAGTATAAATGAGTTAGTAAAAGTTATGTTTGTACGATATTCATTTCGACATTCAATATGACTATGAATCTTTTTTTTCAAAGTTCATTATGAAATTTGCAAATCGCTAAGTTTAAAAAAAAACAACATCCCAATAGAATACTGTCTACTCACACAACTTTCACAGCATGCACGGAACATTATAACGTATAGCTTCTGGTTCAGAGGTACTCGTACCGAGGCCTGCAAAGGTACACAATCTATCTAATTTTGTGGAAAAGACATTAAACTGATCGACAGATATTTAGAACAAGTCTGGTTTCCAGTATTCACAATGTTCACAGTAAATGTATTTACTGTATGGCGATTGGTTTCTGCCATTTCCTGTTTCCGTGTGGTTGCCCTGAACAGTCGGAGAACGGCGAGACGAATACACGGAAAATTGCTCATTTATCGTGACTTTGTCTCTGCATTATCGGAATACACGAAGGCAAAATAACGATGTTTGAATAAGCGAACATACGAAGTTTTCTCTTGTAGAGTTTCTTGTGGGCAGAAATGATATACATAGAGGATCTCGCATGAGTGCTCATTACATACGAGTTTTATTAAACGAGTGGACAAAACAATATAACACGAGGTTTTGCCGTTTGTCGACGAGTTTAATATTAGCACGAATGTTAGATTCTATTTATCACATAACCTTAGAGAACGCTCGTTAACGTTTAAAACGCTGATGTACGCTACAAAGGTTTCATTACGATGCGCGCGACGTCATGCTGACGTTTGTATTATAATGACATCACGGGTCGATTCAAGGCACAGATTGGCTTACGTTACGTCATCCTGAACCAACCAACCAACCAACCAATCAACGTCAAGCTAATTTAAATGTTTAATGAATGGGCTGGGAGTGCATTACGATATTTCCGGCACGGCTTTAATGCAGATTATGTGATAAAAATTGTAACGTTATTCGTATTGGCGCCCTATATTTCTCGTATTTCGTTTGTTCGTCCTGTCAAGGCGAAGGACAAAGGTCCAAAACGCATGATAATTAGCAATGTTGTTTTTGTGTCGTCGTGCTTTGACTTTACAAGCTTTGAACATGATAACGCGAAGATAGCAAATGGCAGAAACCAGCCACCATAGTACTGTGAATATTGTAAAGATATCATCCGGAACCAGAGGAATAATAGCAAAAATGCAGTTTCAGCGATAAATACCACCGAGCTCCTACGTTAGTGTTGTTCCTGTCTGAACTTAGTCGATTTATCTACAGTTAGACGTACTTGGGGTAACAAGTTTGACACCTTTTTGGCATACACAAATAAGACTAATAGCTTTACTGTGAACACCTTGCACTTAAAATGCATTTGTGTGCACGAAAATATAAAATTTTGTAATTGATTTGCAATACTAAGTACTTGAATCCAAATAGTGCAAAATTATCCGGAACCAGAAGTAATATAACAACATTTTGCAGTCTCGGCTATAAAAACCGAGCACCTACGCTAGTGTTGTTCATGTTTGATCTTAGGATCTTACTCGCTTTATCTGCAGTTAGACGTACTTAAGTTAGCAATTTTGACATATTTTTGTCGTACTCAACTAAAACTAATAGCTTTATTGTGAACATCTTACACCTATAATGCATTTGTTGGCACCAAAATATGAAATATCGTAACTGATATGCATTACAATACTTGAATGTTGATTGTATTGTGAAGTTGTTATAAACCACTTTAGAGAATTTACCCACGGTAATGTGTCAAAAGAGGGAAACTCTATACAAGTACCCTTCAAATAGAAACATTTGCACTTTATTACAAAACGAAACAACGAAAACATACCAGATGATTCGACAACAAACCTCTCATGAACCTTATAAATAGCCAGAAATGCATGCACGCATTAATGTGTTATGACTGAAAATGATATTTTTATTATAAATTATGGCCCAAAACAGTTCCCAAAAGACTCAGTTACTGACCTGCAATTAAAGAGAAAATACGTGGGATCTTGGATAGTGTTTTGCTTCATATATGAAACTACAAGTATCGTGTTACTGTGGTTTTATCCACTGCGCTGACCGGGCGAACAACGCGTAGCTTCGTTTGGTACATACATCTCACCTACTGATAACAAATAAAATAAAATTAAACATTATTTTAGTTCAACTGACCAACAGTAATACATTGATATGGCAACTACCCGATCATATTATCCCGACATCGGACCAACACCAAGGACCTTCTTCACCAAGATTGTAAGACTGAAACTCAGACTAAGACTCAAACTTGACAACATTTGTAATCACTGCTATTTATTTGTAATTATATTTAACCATATGAAATTATATCTGATCATTTGTTGTTGCCCACTGAACGGGCATATCAAAATCGATACATTTATAACACCATGAGAGCGAATAGAACATTTAACATAATAAATTATAAAGACTGAGTTTTGGACTTACAACGTTGGCAAATAAGGGTCCGTGTCAACCAGCTATCGATCTGCCTCCATGTGATATCCACGCTAGGTTCTATGGCTGGTGACAGCTTATATTCTCTCACTTCGGTCCTTTACGGAAATTACGGGAACAGTGTCCACTGTAAACCTGGGAGGCGAAAGATAACCTGACGAAGAACAGTAATACAAGAACTGAAAGAAATAGGTCTGTCATTTGGAGAGACGCAGAATCTAGCCAAAGATGGGATCAAGTGGAGAGAGATCGTTGCAGTCGTATGTCCCACCGAGGACGAAGAGGTATAAGTAAGTACTGAAGTGTAATCTAGCTATCCCAGATCTCACTACGTCACCGTATTTGTTGTTGCATGTTTGCGTTTAACTGAGGCAGTTGGTAAGTCTGTAGTTATTCGGTTCTTTCCCCCGGGCCATCAGATCGGTCAAAGACTTCCGGTTTCGAAGGATCATACAGTCACTGCATTTGACCGGAAACGGAAGTAGAAGATGGAATGCGAAAGTTGTCGAGTACGGTGTCAATGGTTTAGAAACTGAATCATACTCCTCATCTCGACAATATACGCACATGTGGATTACTTTTAGGAAGGTCCGTCTTCAGACTGGTGTAAAATTGACCAAACCTTTAATATCATGTCACAACAAATACTAAACAAAGTCAAATATTGTAAACAGGACGTTTATGAGTAATTACGGATGTTCAATTAGTCACCACTCACAAACAACCGGATTTAAAAATTAGGGGACATTTTTAATATTAATCGTAAATAAGATTTTCAGTTTCTTCAACTTTTCTACTAAGATCCGCGATTTCATAATTTTCCCGATTTGTCATTGTTATTCTGAGGTGTGTGATACTGTCGCTGGCCAAAACCTTCCGTGTTGATTCGATGAAATTGTAACCACCGGAATGCGTAGATTTCTATAAATTATAATAATTGTAATTCTAACAATGCTACTTGGTATCATAGAGAGTACGCTACAATCCACAGTATCTCGACGGCAACCGTTAAGCGTCCATCATAATTTAATATGTATGTTTACTTTACAAAATAAATGACGTTAACGACGATGTAATGTGAAAGGCAAACAATGCTATCAAGTTGTCCAGTTTGTTCCACGGATGTGAACATAGTTTGGTTTTCACGCACGTGTCATTATCACGGAGTCTACAGCAACACCGCTCGTGTTTTGGAATCAGAAGCTGACTAAAGGTACTCGACCATCATGGGGTAAGTCTATCCTCAAGTCGAGTAATATCACGAGAATTGCTTTATAATTTGTATTATACTCAAACCAAAACTATCATTAGTACAATAATGAATTTGTTAATTAAGTCTCGAAGACTTCGTCTGTGGACCAGAAAGGTACCTTTATGTCCAATCTAATAACTTCTACTAATATTGCCCTGCATGATAATGTTTTATGTACAATAAAGGCACACTATACAAGCCTTAAATAATAGGCTATGAACACATGGTCCTGTGTATTATACGGTTTAACAAATTTCGGGCCATGGTCATGAGTCTACGATGATCAAAGTACTGCGTACAAGCGCTGTACACGTGTATGCCAATGCCTCAATTGGTTCTGGAGCATGAAATAAGTCCGGAGAGTAAATGTGACCAAGGCATAAGTCCCGTCCTCATATCTGATGTGATTGATAAATGAAAATACAAAAATTGTACATTTTGGAATAGAAATACATTGTATGATCGCACCGATCAATATTATACCCGCCCGGTGGTGGGTGTACATGGGTAATTACACAAACGAATGTTCCCAGTGTGGTGATTAAGACATCAGGGTGGACACAATTTTGACTGGTGCACTATCGGATACCTGCTTAAAGTACATGCAAGCTCCGGCGAAAACTTGGGAATGTACCTTTAGTGCCCGGGACTTTTTTCGGGTATGAAATTGACAAAACTTTCCGCACATTTCAACCTTCCGCCATTAATATAATTCACCATAATCGGATATTATTCATCGAATAACGTAAAAGCTCATATATTACTCAGATGTTTATTGATACAAATTTCCGAAAGCAATGGGTATATAAACTGTGGAAATATTGACAGCGACAATCAGTATTAATAATTTATTCCGAAAGGACTTATGAAATAAATCCAGAAATTTTATATATTTTTTTATTTAAATCAAGTAAGTATTTTATTTTAAATGTGTTGTAACAAATGGGTAACTTTTGGATTTCGAATTGAAAAAAAAGAATATTTTTACATTGCAAAAGTTTTGTGTTGGAAAACTTATTTGGAACTTTGTTTTAATCTTTTGTATTTGGATTTTGATGGCATTGGTCTCGATAAAAAGAATTTACATATATTTTGAATTGCTATTGTTCCATGCCAAATATGTGCAACTATAGACAAAGGAAATTGTACAATTTTGAAAGATAATGTAACTCGGTGTACACGTGCACTTACTTATTATTTTTCATGA
This sequence comes from Spisula subtruncata, assembly GCA_963678985.1. Taxonomy (NCBI): domain Eukaryota; kingdom Metazoa; phylum Mollusca; class Bivalvia; order Venerida; family Mactridae; genus Spisula; species Spisula subtruncata. The sequence continues at coordinate 1,608,003 of OY787672.1, forward strand.
AGTTACTATTTAAGTGCATGTTCATCGGTTTCTGAACATCAAACAGAAAGTTCTGAGGGGAAAACAATACAATACAATACAATACAATACAATACAATACAATACAATACAATCTTTATTTTAAGTCGGATTTACATGTACAACAAATAACATTAGCTATGTATAGCTATTGTCCGACATTTACAACATAAAGTATTAAACGCTAAAATTTAACAAAATCATTATTTTGTCAACAAACCAACTGGATGCTTTGTAATGCTTCTTTCATCTTGTTGTGTTTTCTACCTAGAATACAAAATGTGCTCAAAATGCACCGTTCTTCCAATAGGTTACCAAGTTATTGCTTATTGAAAATAGACGTTTTAGGCTTAATGTGACTTATATTATCAATTTAGTTTTTGGGAAGGCTACATGAAATTACGTTTTATATAGGTTGTAAATAGCTTTCTCATTATTAACGTTATTTAAAAATGCATTATTTAATAAGATGTGACCAATTTTAGCATTTGGTTGAAGTTTTTCGCAACCTTTTTTAAAATTAATATCGCACAGCCATGACCACCAACGGTGCAGCATTTTCAGTTAATAAAAGAAACATAAGTGTTATGACATCTTTTTATTTCCTGATATTTTCATTTATTAACATATATTTATACATTATTTAATGTCCGGTGATTTTGACGCACAAACTTGGAACTCATTTTTTATTGATATGTTTTTTTGCTATGAGAGAAAAGAAATCCTAAATATAGTCATTGCTAACTCATGTTTCGAAGAAAGAAGATAAAAATGAATCATTTTGCATTCATTGATACATTCCAATCGACTGTCTAGCCTTTACAACAGGATGGATTTACTAGTATTTAGACTTTATTGTGTACCATAGTATTAACATTTCGAAAAAAATATAATAAAATGCATAATCTCAGTTATTTAAATGAATAATGTAGGCCTATATTCACTCTTGATAATATTAATCTGTTGCAAATTACACAGGCGGTTTTAATCAAAATCGAGCTGCTATTATTAAAAACATATTCTGGGTATTCAATTTAGTATCAACATTCCGTGAAGTTAAATTTAAACGCGGGTGTGAGTTGGTTGTCGATAAGGCCAAGGTGACGGCTTTCATTGTGCCATATTGGTAGATAATATATGAGACGTGTATAAACGCCCACATTTCGTACATACATTTGTCGTCGTAACCGTACCAGTTAGAACACGGAACAGTCATCCACTGGTTAGTTAGAACACTGGTTTCTGGCACGAATGATCTAACACTGTAAGCAAACTTTGCACAATTGCAATGAAATATACCGACCTCGAAATATTGAAATAATGAAGAATTTTCCTAATTTTGCGGTGTTTGAAAAAGTTTGAATTCGAATTTCTCATTTTGATATTACAGATGTATGTCACCAAAAATCGCAGAATATTAGGGATATTAAATGATGTCATTGACATCAGTTTTCGTAACATTTTTACACAATTGTAGATTTATACATATATATATATATATACATTTTTCTTTTAGACAGGACGTACATAAAGATGGACTTTATACTAGCAGTATTTCTGATCTCGTCTGCGTGTGTTACTATAGTAACGGGACATGGACGTCTGATAGATCCACCAGGACGGTCTACTATGTGGAGGTACGGATATAATACAGTACATAACACAGATGATCATCAACTGTCGTGCGGAGGATTTGGCGTAAGTGTACTTTAAAAAATGCATGCATCTTTTTTTCAAAAATCATATTATTATTTTATATTTAATATTGAAATATAGACAGCTTCTGTCGGTATGACTGTGTCAATATCCACATCTTGGCGTCGTCAAACCTGGCGTCATATTGTTATTAATTTTGCCATCGGTATGTCGTTTTTATTCTGCCGTTTCAACAAAACAAAGTTTAATTTCGTATTTTTTTTTCAATATTTGCGTTGACACATGTTGCAAAAATTACTTCATCCACGGAATTTCGGAAATGACCAATTTACATAGATAATGTGTCTGTTTTGTTACTAATGGTTTCTGATTGCCCTTTCCTTTATCCCCATCATCGTATGAAAATTGACTTCAATTGCAGACCACTCATACTCTTTAAAAACAGCCGTTCCAATTGGCTTTAAGTAGTTTATAAAGACGTGATTTGTGATCATAATACCTTTCTGATTATCGTGTTATTTTCTCTTTTATTGGTCTGTCGAATAAAATGGTCTGATCAAGTATTTACGTCTTAAAGGATCACTTATTTTAGACAAACTCAATGGCCTGATAAGAAGCCACAAAAATTATCAAACGTTGTATTTACTTCAGCAGTGTTTTTTCAAATGCATCAATGCTCTAAACGAAACATTTGTTCAATATGTTGAATAGTCGAACTTTTCTATAATTATGTCTTAATATCTTTTTAATATATCAAATAATTTGACAGCATTTTCAAAATACGACGTATACTGTTTTTTCCTGAGCCTTATCTGCGTAGAAACAGCTTTGTTCAAACCCGTCCTTTCATGAAACATACGCCGAACACACAAAAGTTGCAATAATCTTCACAATGTGCAAACTGTAGCCCGGAAGTAGTAATGCCGATATCCGGGTACTACCCCTATCCGAACAGCGCGTAGTATCGGCAAATTCGGTAGACGAATATCTTCACTTAGTCTCAAATACTGGAGCTAGTCACTTAATAAAATTAATCTCATGACGTGAAATGTTTCTTATTTACGTCTTCCAGACATGAATATATAAATAAACTCGGCAATAATTTGCATAAACAGAAGATTACCTTTAACATTTACCGACATCCATTTGTTATGACACTATGGCGAGTCTGTGTGTACAAACTTGAGTCGGGAATAACCAGGATTAGTCAACAGATGGTGACGCAGTCTCAACATTGTGTACATAATAAAAGTCTTCCATAGCTCGAAGTACGAATGTAATAACAAATTTATATCCCATAATCGTGGGTTACCCACGGTACATATCTACATAAGTACCGTGGGACAATCAGTTGTCTTTTTCTCGCCATAACTTCGCGAAGTGAAATAACTCCTAATAACCCTGCGTCCACTAGAGAGTCGTTACGAAATTGAAGGTGTTGATACTTTAGATAGAGATTTCTATCACTGGAATCCCAATGAACTGAAGGCCGAATGCTCTGGCTGAGCTTATGGAAACTAATGGCATTTCACCGTTTATTTATAACTGTTACGATAGCATGTAGTATAACCTAATGGGTCGAACGTGGGTACCGACGATGGTGTCCCGGGCGTTCATGATAATATGAACATTATCCGCCCACCTTTCGAAGTGGATAGAACGCTGACTATCCTTACGAACGATAGTCCGATCATGAGAAGGTCGTATACAATAAAACCTAAGAGATATTAAAATGACATTATCTACATACAACAGTCGTCATTATAACAAGCTTGAATTTAATTACTGAGTGCAGCAGTACCAGTGCTGGAATTTACCTGAAGAAAAGAAAACTAGTCTAGTATGTACATGCAATGCGGCGAGACGTCTTGTGTAGGCCTATGGCAAAAATAAGCACCATGGACTTGACTTTGTCCAAGCATGCTTATGACACTTGTATTTAAGGAATTGCTCTTGTTTTTGCAGGTTCAATTTTATCAAAATGGCGGTAAATGTGGCGTCTGTGGTGATAGGTATGATGGTGCTCGCGACAACGAGGCTGGTGGAAAATTCGCAACCGGAACTACCGTACATACATACAGCAAGGGCGAAACATTTCAAGCACGAATAGAAATAACCGTCAATCATGGCGGATGGTTTGAATTCAAACTATGCCCGGTGAATGATAAGAACAAGCGAGCTACACAAGAGTGTTTCGACAAATACCTACTCAGACAGACAACTGGTGCGACAAGATACGAAGTACGACCAGGTCTAGGACCAGTAGCTATCAACCTACAACTACCAAGAGATCTCACATGTTCACAATGTGTCCTTCAGTGGAGATGGAACACAGGTAATAGCTCGTCTAAAATTTAGTTAACTTTCGATTATGTTTGAATTTATACTTTCTGAATATTGGTGGCCAATGTTTGTCTCTGAATGTCGCGTGTGTTTTAGCATGCTTTTAATGGTCCAAAATGTCAATCGGGAATTTAGTTCATCAATAAAACTATTTTGTTTGTAAAATCACTGCACATGTTGGCTTACTCCAAATGATACGCTTATGACGCCCGACAAAGAGCATAATATTGGCCAAAATCCCTGCATTTGCTGCTAAGTATAGTCAATTACTGCAATTCAGATTCAATAACATCAACTTGATTCCGTTTTAGTTTAATCCCCTGACACACATTTTATTACAATAGCAGCAGGTAACAGACTCAATCGTAAAAGCTCGGCCATTTCCGTTTGTCTCCGGTAAATACCAACTTTCCATTGGATAAAACCGAGGTGATCAGAATGGTTACAGACTGAGCAC